>JARBWK010000007.1:66709713-66943936 GCA_030556195.1 Anolis apletophallus | reverse complement strand
AAGCATCAGGGTCGGTTTAAGCACCGCCTCCTTCATTCATTTCACTGGCTAACACTTATGAGGTGCTTCTGATTCTAACCAATTAACAATGCATTAGGTAATCTAATAATTCATTGGCTAACAGACATTGCGCAGTTTATTTTCCTGACCAGTTATTAAAGCTTTGTCTATGTGCATAGATTGTCCCTATATTGTTACTTTTCTGATAAGCTTTCCACGGACCGGCCAAGTGGGTGTTTCATTATCTCTTGCATTCCTGCACATGCTCAGTTTGACTCTCTTAGTATAGCTCCTTCTCTGTTCTGCTGTCTCTGGGCAGATTATTGCTAACTCTGCCTTCTTCTCTATGCCTATGCCTGGGTAGCATTCTCTCCTGACGTTTCTTCTGCAACTCAATGAGTCTCCTTCAGCAGTACATCTTGTTAATTTGCAACGAGGCTCCATCTTATGGCGCCACATCAGTTCTTAACTTCTACAGTTTAGAGCCAAGAGTTGTTCAGAGTTTTTATAGAACCAGCAGAATTCATCCTTTCCAATCTTGCCCCAATTCCAGTTATATCATTAGAACGTATCAGTTATTAATCCAAGCATATCCACAAGAGGCTCTTTCACTCTCCAAAATTATAGTATTATGATTCTGGCTCACCAGCTTTAACTGTGCAAATGCACTCCTGCCCATCACAGATATCTGAGCATCCAGAGTCACTGAGGCCGGAATGTAACCCCAGCCAACACAAGCTGAATCCCTGCTCCCTTATAACTGACCAGGAAAACCTCTGTGTTATCTGAATTCAGCTTCAACTTTTTTTTACTCATCAAATCCTTTGCACCTGCCAGGCACTGGTTTAGCACAAGGACAGCTTATTTGGCACTAGATAGAAAAAAAGAAATGCAACCTACTAGTAACACCAGACCCTGAAACTCCAGAAAACTTATTCTAGAAGTTCCATGTAGAAGTTAAGTGGGGGCGACCGATGGGACAGATCCCTGTGGGCATGTGCATGTGCCAAAAATCAAGATTCACACAATGTCATTATAACGAACTGTCCTACCTTGCAGGACCAGTGTTAGCTCTATAAAGGCCCAAAAGCTAGGCATCAATTTTGTAAAGCACATTGCCAGAAGGGGGTAGAGACAGAAGGCAACCTGAGGGGAATGTGTAGAGCTACCTGATTGGATGGGAGTCCTAGAGGAAAAGTGGGTGGAGTTTGGTCAAGTGGGGGGAAAGGAACCTTTGAGGGGTGTTTTTTTTTAAAAAAATCTGACAGTTGGAGACAGTTAGAGCTAGGAGACAGTTGAAGACAGTTGGGGCTAGGAGTCAGTTAGTGGGAGTCAGTTCGCAGTTGTAGAGAGAGAGTTTGACTGTGGTTTTAAAACAGACCCTGGTAATTGGGCTGTTTGGGAATAAGGAACTATTTAGTTGAAGGCTAAAAGTTTCCTGTGTATTTTAAAGGTTGTCTGGAACCTAAAGTTTTAAGTGTTGAACTATTCTCAGTAACCATTAAGCTCTGTACCAATCTGCAACCATTAATGCCCGTTCACAGTAAACAAATAAACTTTCTTTGTTATTATTAAAACCAATGCCTCTGTGTGTCTCTTTTACAACCTATCCCCATACAGAAGACTGGAGAAGAGTTTTATAATATTGGTGGCAGTCCTACCTTTGAAGACTTGGGTGTTTTGCCCTCTGTTCCCAGTGTTTAATACATTACATTATTTGTGGCAGTTCTTTACATAATTTGGTGGCAGTGGTGGGATAACTAAAGGAAAGGTCCCCCCTTCCTGAATATTGTTTTGCCTTGTGTTCTAAAAATCCTGTCTTTTACATTATATGGTGGCAGCGGTGGGATGACTAATGGAAAGGTCCCCCCTGCCTGCAGATTTTTGGGCCTCCCCTGTTCCTCTCTCCTCACCTTACAGTCATCCCCATTCCTTTCTGACATTATTTTAGAGCATGGATTCACTTTCAATCCATATTCTGCCTCCTGCAGAATTCTGGGGCTTGTTGTTTAGGAAGGAACTTTTAAACTGCTCAGTCAAGAGGTTCTGGTCCTCACTGAATTACAAACCCCAGAAGTCTTCATGAGGCAGAAACTGGATTTAAAGTGGATCCATGCTCTAGTGTGATAGAGTTACCAGATCTCAAAACCTGCCCTTGAATGTCCCATTTTCATGGGTCATCTCCGGGAAGATGCAAATTCTACAATTGCGGTAGGCTAGCTTCTGGCAAGAGGAAAGTTGTAAAGCTAGCAGAATAGCAGCTTGCTCTGATTTTGTATGGCTAAATGATTTGTTTCTGCAACGTCCTTTTTGTTGTATCTTTTGTACTGCAAATGGTTTTAACTGTTTTTTGTTTGAATTTCTGTTGTGAGTAACATTGGTCCCCACATATTGGAGTAAATGGGAGAGGGGTAATCAAATAAATGAATAAATTAAATATTTTAAAAAATAAAAAATAAAAATCTGGTTCATGACATGAGTAAATCAAGAAGTTACTTTTAAAAAGAATAGTCTGTTGCCCTAAATTTACAAGAGTCTGAAAATATCTATTGATCACTGGAACTCTGAGGATTCCCTGGGAAGGAACACTGCAGCGCACACAAATACCTGGGAGTTACCCTGGACTGTACTCTGACCTAGAAGAAGCACCACTTGAATATCAAACAAAAAGTGGGTGCTAGAAACAATATTGTGCAAAAGCCGACTGGCACAACCTGGGGATCACAACCAGCTACAGTGAAGACATCTGCTCTTGTGCTTTGGTATTCTGCTGCTGAGTACGCATGCCTAGTGTGGAACACATCTCACCATGTTAAAACAGTGGATGTGGCTCTTAATGAGACATGCCACACTATCAAAGAATGACTATGCCCCACACCACTGGATAAATTATACTGTTTAACTGGCATTGCACCACCTGACATCCGCCTGGAAGGAGCAGTCAATAATGAAAGGACCAAGGCAGTGACATTTCCGGCCCATCTCCTGTTCGGATATCAGTCAGCACACCAATGCCTTAAATCAAGAAATAGTTTTCTAAGATCTACAGAGATACTCATAGGAACACCCTAGCAAGCGAGCATCCAAAAGTGGCAAGTTAAAACCCAAACGTAGCTGGTGGTACAATTGCTATTATCAAGATTGAAACAGTTTTCCTAAAACATAGTAACCAATAATTCTAGTTAAGAATAGTTTGCATGGATTTTGCTTTGAAAATGTCTTGAATTCAGGGGAATGGTAAAGTATGTTATATTTATTTTGCACAAGTTGCCATTTGAATACAGACCTAGGCATGTTTCATTATTTTTGAATGTATATTTTATTGTATCTTAGATTGCTGGTTTCAAACAATTAATAAAATGTTTTAAGAGAGAGAGAGAGAGAGAGAGAGAGAGAGAGAGAGAGAGAAGAAATTGTTTTCTAAGATCTACAGAGATACTCACAGGAACACCTCTATAAGCAAGAGTACAAAAATGACAGGCTAAAAGCTGGAACCTCAATCCACGGCTGATACCGAATGAGAGACTCCCTCCTGGGTACACAGAAGACTGGGCAACTTGGAAGATGCTGAACAGACCGCACTCTGATCCCATGAGATGAAGAGCCAGCCTTAAGAAATGGGGCACAAAACATGTGGGTCCATGACATGCGGGTTTGGAGACAAGCAAACCACAGACCACTTATTACATTGCAGTCTGACCCCTCCCACATTTACAATGGAGGACCTTCTTATAGCAACGCCAGAGGCACTCCAAGTGGTCAAAGGACATTTAGTATAATCAGGGGCGGTCCTACAAGATAGGCCAAGTAGGCGGCCGCCTAGGGCGCCATCTGGGATGGGGGCGCCATCCTGGCCGCATGGGGCGCCATCCTGGCCCTGCCGATGTTCCTCAGACAGTGCTGCAGCTGCCTGCTTTTTGACCCCGGCCTTGTGCACTCTGACGCCGATCTGGGCACGCGCGGAGGTTTTCACGCAGGCGCAGTTGCTCCGGAGCTGAAGTTGAGCACAGGAGCAACTGCACATGCGTGAAAACCTCTGCGCATGCCCAGTAGCTCCCTTGCGCAGAAGCCTGTAAGCAAAGCACTCCCTATCGGGCAGGCAGGGAGTGCTTCCCCTCTCCTTTTGTCTCCCACGGCTTGCAGGGAAGGAGAAAGGAATCAGTGAAGGAAGTGTAAGTGAAGGAATGAATGAAGGGCTTTCCTCCTCCTCCTCTGTGACCTCTTCTCTCCCTCCTTCCTTTCTTCGGCTCTATTTCTGTCTAGACCTGAGGGGCCTGAGGCTATGAGGAGTTGTGGGAGTTGGAGTCCAAAACACCTAGAGGGAGGGCGGGCCCAAGTTTGCCCAGGCCGCGCTGCCTTTATTCGACCTTATTTGAACATTTTGGCTGTTTTTTCTATTTACATTTACATTGGGATCCTAATTTTGGACTTATGGGAGACTCCTATGAATTATGAGACGGGTGGTAGGTAATATATTCTGATTTTGATGCATTTACATTGCATTTCTTGTTGATTATTATACAGTTCTGCTTAATATTGTCATACAATATAATACAAATACAATATAACAATGGAATGATGATATATTTTATATTACATGTAATATTACAAACAATATTGCAGTATAGTGGTATTGTACAAAATAGTAATATATATTTTATTTTACTTTATTTTGGGTTATTTGAGTTTATAGGAGTAATGAAAATATTTAGTAGAGGATAATTTTATTTAAATAAATAATTTTATTATTTTATAATAATATTATAATAGAATGTTACATTATATTATAATGTCAATATATTATAATATAATTATATTGTAATGAAGTATAATATAATTATGATATAATATAGTATGAGTATGGTATAATATATTGTATATACATTGATACAATATAATACTACTAATGGTATTGTGATATTATAATTGTATATTTGTTTTACATGGTGGCGGCAAAATAATGTTTTGGGGGGGGCGCCAAAATAATGTTCGCCTACCATTTAAAATTACCTTAGACCGCCCCTGAGTATAATGCCAAGTTTTTTAAAAAAAATGTTGTGTTTTTTAATTATCTGATACGATAAAGAAATACTAGAACTCATGGACTCATTTTGCCTAGGTAATATCAGAGGCAGCCTCATCCCTGGAATCTAAAACTATGCAGCAGAAGCATTTCTTCAGTTCTTAATGCTTCAGTAATTTACAAACCCTCAGCTTTCTGAAATCACCAGTCAAGCCATACTTCAGTCTTACTATTAATCAGCCCAAATTCTCTTCTGGTATTGTATTTTTTCTAAGAAACATTTCACAGAAAATGAAACAGTTCTGTTTATTGACATTTTTATTATTTTGCTCTTTGAAAAAGTTAGTGGGCAATATTGCAATCTAACCTTTCCCATGATTCTATAAAAAAGTTTTGCTTTTCATTTCACATAAACCCATACACAAAACTAATCAGACAACCCTTGCCTATTCACATTACTATTATATTTGTACTATAGTTCTATTTATCTTGAGTGAATATATCTAAATTGAAAGGAATTTAAATCTCTACTTCAATCAACTCATTCCTGATTGCTTTTGCTATTCAGAATGTGTTTCTAAACCATCCATGTTTTAAAATCATTGGATAAGATATCTCTTCATACCCCTGCTGATTTAAAATGTTCTACCTAGTGTAATACCTTGGGCTTGTTGTCACAGATCAAGAGTTTCTCTGACTTGTAAGACGTAAGTTAGCTGTCTTGTCTCCAAAATAGCGATCTGAGGCAATGGAAATGCTGAATGGGGGAAATTAATATCAATAAGTTGTGTGGCACAGATATGCTTGAAGTGTCCAACTATGAAATCTCACAAACTGATGAAGGTATCAAACCTTCAGTACTAAGAAATGAGCTAGATAATTAACCATTACAGTATGAAATGCCCTGTCATATAATCACATAGTTAAATGTGAAAATACTGTTGTGTGCCTTCAAGTTGTTTCTCATTTATGGCAACCTTAAGCCAACCTATCTCTGAGTCTTTCTGGCAATATTTCTTTGATCTGTCTTCCTCTGAGGCTGAAAGAGTGTGACTTCCTTAAAGTTTCACAGTGATTTCCATAAATGAGCAGGAATCTACAGCTTAGATTGTTGAAAACTAGAGCTGTGCCCAAATGGAATCATATTTCATCCAAAGCACGGTCAATGATCAATAGGAATTGATGGCTTGAGACAAGAATGTGGTATACAGCTCCAGGGAATTACCTAATCAATTGTCAATCAATTTCATAATATACTGAATTAAAGTGAAAGCTTTTTCCACTATGCAAGGGACTCTATACATTTATGGCCAAGTTTATATTTATAGCCCTGTTATTAATTTTATTGCATAATTCCTTCACTGTGTTTGATGTTTCATAATATTATCAATAAATAAACTAATAGAGCTGCTTCAGTCCCTCTGACCGTCTTGATTTACAATATTCAGAATACAAAGCTTTCACCTGTGTCTGTTTCTCAGAGGATGGTGTATCATGATTCTAGACTAGGAATGTATTTATATTATACATTTACATGTATTAGTTTCAGGTTAAAGTATTAGTTTTAATCTGTTTCTCACCAAAATGCTTGGACATTTTCTTTTGTATGGGGCTTCTCTTTCACAGCCTACAGCATAGGCATACAAATTAGTTATATAAAACTGGTGTTTCTTCGGGTAAATTAATTTGCATAGGAGTGCCTCTTTAGTGGAAAAAGAATCCCAAGAAAAATATCCCACAAGACTTTAGATTGCCAATAGGAATAAGACTACTGTCTCTAATAATTGGAAAATTGTTGTTGTAGATCATCTAGGGGCTAATGGTTTAATAATTGATGCTATAGAGAGGATTGTGAGCTTTCCTGTGGCACAAAGTAATAGGCCCTTAAGCCTGGGAAATTCAGGTCCGGGAAATGATGGCTCTCTTTGTGAGGAAACTGTCTTGGAATGTGCAGGGCCTCAAGGCCAGTCAGAAGAACCAGTAGCAACAGCAAATAAGGAACTGAGTGAAGAGCTGAGTGATAAGAAGGGTTCCCAGGGAAAACCACTTGTAACTATGGAGATCAACAAAGGTCTTCATTTACAAATCAGAACTTAAAATACAGTGCATTTTTCAGAGAGATTACATGGAAAAGTTGTGGAGAAAATTCATGGGAGACTTAATGCTTTCATGGGTTTCTATTAAACAAGTTGTTTACCTTAAGGGAAGTTCAAGCAATGCTGAGATAGAGTGAGAAGCTAAGCCTGCATTCTTTGGTTCCTGTTACAAGTCAAGCCTTGGTTTTGGGTTTAATATATCCTGGACATTTTCTATGTTCCTGTTTCTGTACTCCTGTTCAAGTTTTTACTAGTTATACCTTCTTGCTTGAAGACTTATGCAGTAGTTGTGATTTCTGGCTATTCCTGGACTTTGTTACCTCTGTTATTGTTTGGGTATCAACTGTTGCTAAACCTTTTTGGATTATCTATCTTCCTTCCTTATTCCTGCTTTTTATATGCTCTTTATGGGTTTTACAATAAACTGTTTGCTTACATTCCTGGACTCTTGTATGGTGCGATGGTCATAGGTATTTCCAGGCCTGGAGTGCAACATTTATGATCCATGTTCAGCTTGATGAAATATTTACATTTTAAACCAGTTCAGCTTTTAGTATGTAGATTTATTACATTTGGTGTGTACATTTAGTATTTTTTCTTTATTCTACTTTTATTCCATGTTATTATTATTTTTTTAATACAGGTATAGCAAATTAATTTCTGCTGGAAATTGAAATATTTACTCTTATAATTTTAATTTCCTTTTTTGATTCTAATGAACACTACTCATATTATAATTTCTCAAATACAGTCTTCTCTAACTTGGTGCTTTTCTAAATAAGACTTCATCCTTGGACATGTAACATGTCCAGTGGGCACTAGAATCCAAAATATATGAAAGGAGGAGGTTTCCCTTACAATAATAGTAATGTTAAGAAGCTTCATGAAGTAATACAGGATCGAGATATTGTGAAGTATCTCTGTCAGTACCAGGCGCTCCATCCTTCCTATCTACTATTGAATCAAAAAAGTCAACATAGCACATGAGTAAAACATATACCATCAGTTCCTGTTTCCTGGTTTGCTGCTTTAGTTCCTGTTTCCTGGCTTTGCCATATTTTGGCTGGCAAGAGATAGCTTTAACTGTGAGCCTAAGCCAACCTAATTTTTAAATCACTATTTTGGATTATCTTAAAGATGTTTCATAAAGTTATTGACTATAGTTGATGGTTTTCTTGCAGAACAAATACCTAAATGTATCAAATACATGTTGCTACATTACTACATTTTATCATGCTGTATTTTAGTAATATAAAATATTAATATATACTGTAATATATAATTAATTTAAAAATTGGGAAATGCTATGTACATATCATATCAGGTTGCATTCAGGCTTAATTAATTATGCAATTATGCTTACACCAGGCCTATCGGAAACAGAAAGTTAAAGAAATAAACTTAATTTGAGTCAGAATCTATTCCTTTGATTTTTATAAGTCTTCTCTACAGTTCTTCCAACTATGCTTCCATGTCCTCTTGATACTATTGTATGATTAATGAATTTCCAGATACAGACTGAGAAGCAAAATATTGTAGAAAGCATGTTGCATTATTTAAAAGAAAGGCATTCTTGAGATAGCAATAGGGATTCAAACATCTCTGTATCCCATCTCAAACCTATTTCTCATTATTCTTTTCTATATTCCTTTTCTACAGTAAAAGAAACTCCAGACACTTCTAGCCAACTCCAAACAATTGCACTTAAATCATGGCATGGAGTTACATTTCTTGTCCTTGTAAAAGGAGTATTCACATCCCTCATCCTGTGACTCAAAGCCTCAATAGAAGCTGAACAGAAAAGAGCAGCTCATGGTTTTAACAAAAATTTAACCTGCCCATGAGGACAGCATTGACTTCAGGATCAATGGCTACACAAACCACATAAGGAAGGCATATAGCACGAAGAAGGATTCAGCAGTGAATAGGCCATTTCTAAGGTCACACAAATGACTTGACACAGAGGTCAGAAAAGAAAGAACTTTACTTCTTTGATATAATAACTTTACCACACACATCCTTATCTTCAATCATCCATTTTATCTTAAGTTGTGATCAATTACTCTGCCCATTTGTTTGCTGCAGGAGTGGAAATTGTGAGCTTACCAAGACCCCCAGTGGAACATAAGCTCAGTGGAACATAAGCTCCTATCAATCATTGGGGTGATAAACAGTCTGCTCCAATGTAACCATAGAAGCCACCACACAATGGAAGTCTGCATTTTTAGGCTATTAGAGGGAAAGAGGGGAGATGGCCCTTTCAAAAAAATGAAGTAAATGTCCCATTTTGAAAGGACACTGGTTATGTGTTAACTGTGGTCTCCTGGGGGTCTGGAAAAGGGTCTGGCATGGTTTGTGGATCCCAAATGCTGGCCACCATTGAATTTCAGAATCATATCATGTTTTCCTGTCTCGACAATAGTATTTTCCAGTCTGTTACATTCTCATGGATTGGAGCAGCCCTCAGTTTGATGCAGTAAAGTAGCTAAATAAAGTTGTCAAAGCTGCACATATTGTGTCTGCACCATATGTGAATAAGGTTATGGTTGTTGAGCCTCTTGGTATGCTTGCTACCATTGTACAATGCCTTCAACACTGAGGGAAAGGCTGACCCATTGATATTTTTGTGAAACAGCCCCATAGCAGAGGAGAGGGACAACCAAATTGCCTGGACCTGAAACTGTTCAAGTCCAGGCTATTTGACTAATCGCATCTCCTTGTATACTCCTCTCCATCCCACCCCTGTCACAAGCTCAGTTGGTGAGAAGGAGAGAGGGGGTCCTTCTCTATGATCGCTCTCTGTCTCTGGAACTCCCTCCCTAAAGAAATAAAAATGACCCCCACCCTCCTCTCCTTTAAGAAACTTCTAAAAATGCACGTATGCACTTTAGTGTATGGAGAGAAGGAAGACTAGGACAATTGAATGCTGGCTACCCCGTTTGTATTATATGGCTGTTATGATACATCTTAAATGAAGCGCTGGTATCAGCCATTTTCAATGTAATGTCTCTTAATTTGCTTTTAGGGTGTACATTGTAATGTTTACTTATGCTTTCTTTTTTATGTCTTAGTGGATTGCTCTTGTTTTTATTTTATTTTGATGCTTAATTCCTTAGTAATAAGTTTTCAGCTGTTATTATCCATTATCTCGTATTATTTTGATGTGTTTGTACCCATTTCGAGACATTGAATGTTTGTCTTTTTAATGTGAAAACTGCCCTGAGTCCCTCTGGGGAAAGAGGGCAGTCTAGAAATAAAGTTTATTGTTGTTGTTATTATTATTATTATTTCTCTATTCCTTGATGCTCTCCCCCTGATTTCAAGTGATATATTATTGACTGCAACCATAATAATGGAAGTTTGCCATATAGTGACTGTAGACAATTCTGCTGGCTTCAACATTACAGATACATAAAAGTTGATGAGTTCTTAAAAATAAACATCCTAAGATACACATGCCCTACTTTTATGGTGTTTGGTTTTCATGGTCTTGGATCTTTTTGAGACAGATAGACTCTTCTGATATTATATATTCGGGGTAAGACATCTTTGGCTCTTCAGATAGCCTAATATTTCCATCGGATTCATCCAGCATGGACAATTGTCAAGGGCTGTAGGAGTTGTAGAAAATGGGCAAGATATGCCCATTCCTGCTATAGGGAAATGATAGTCTATAATACTGAACAAATAGTCAAAGCCCACAGCAACTCCATGCCACTGCACAAATGTGATAATTGAGTCCCCTTGTGAGAGAAGGGTGGGGTAGAAATGAAGGAAATAAATAAATACATAAGTTTAACAGTCACATTACATTACATAAAACAGTATTTTAAGAAAATGGGGGTAAAGAAAGAAAAGTAGGGAAAGAGATAGTTTTAATCAAGTTGTGGTCAAAATGTTGTTTTTTTTCTTCATTAATATTTGTCTTCCTTTCCTTACCGCCTCCTCTTTCCTTTGTGAACTTTTGGGCTTTGAAACCAAATGGTCGTCATGATGAGGAATGACTCATCCACTGCAGTACAGCTGAGTCACTGAACATACTGAATATGCTTGGTTACCTTGATGAACCATTATGTTCAGTAAGCTCAGTTTGTAACATTTCCTTCCTGTCCATCTAACAAATCACAGAAACAACACACACACTTCCATCTCCATTGTAAGACTCTCCATTTTCTTCTTGCTATTCCTTACCATTAGAGGAAGAAAAATATTGATGTTTTACATAAAAAGGGAAAAATCACATTTTATTTCTTTATTTCTTTAGAACATTTATATCCCATCCTATTCTCGACCTCCGAAGCGGGACTCAAGGCGGCTTTTCTCAATGTGAGCCACTCAAGTTATCTGAGCAACTTCAAGTGTAATCAAGAAAAATGGACCTTCCAGAATTCACTCAAGTTCAATTTGGTGGCAATGAGATCAAATGGGTCGACTCTCAGGAATGGGTTTCAGGGCACTGCTCTCCAGTGGCTCCAATCCTTCCTTGGGTGTTGTACCCAGTCAGTGAAGCTAGGGGATACTTGCTCGGACCCCTGACCTTTGGCCCGTGGGGTCCCGCAACGTTCTATTCTCTCCACTTTTCAACATCTACATGAAACCGCTGGGTGAGGTTATCCGGATTTTTGGAGCCAGAAGTCAGAAGACCAGTGTTTCTCAACCTGTAGTCCATGGACCAACAGTGGTCCACAAAAACAAAAATATGGTCCACAACCTCAAAACCACACAGCAACTAGAGTGACTGGTCTCATGAAATCCTCTTATAGTGCAGAGACAATGGGTATGTTGGGAGGGGAGAGGATGACAACCCACAAAAGATTACTACTACCGCATCAGCTCTAGATTATTAAAAATGGTTTTCTGTGGGCAAGCAGATGGCGACAACTAGATGGCATATGTTCTGTTTCATAAACTAGAGCTAATGTTTCTATCCAATGCAATTTTCTGAATCAGCACCCCAAGTAACCAAACCGAATCTATAGCTGACCAAAAACTGATTCGTAACCCTTTCGATACTAATATTGGAGAGTAGTCCCTGGCCAAAGTGGTCCCTGGTCAAGTGGTCCCTACTCATGTTGGGAACCACTGCATTACACCAATGGTCTTCACAGTTATTTGCTATTTTTGCTAAGCACAGTAAATTCAGGAACATATCCCCTATGGATAAGGGGATCATACTGTATTGATAACCCTTGCCATAAACATAACCTAGCACAACACCAACTTACTTACTGTTTACTGGGGAGTTGTCCTTCTCCTCTTAGGGCGCTTGTGCTTGCTTTGTGCTGGTCTGTGACCGTAATAAAGTTTTGATTGACTGAACTTACTTACCAAATCTATATCCTTCTATACAGCTGAAAAAGATCAAAACATATATATATTATTTAAACAATGAAGAGAAACATCCTACCACCAGGTTAAACAAATCCACTACAATCTGATATATACGAAATTTATCTGCATATTGGAGTTACTCTTTTTAAAGCTATTCATTGCTTGTTGCTTTTGAAATTAACAATGTTGTATTACTTGTTATCTCGAGATGAGGTTGTTGTTTTTTTTTGTTTTGGTTTGAGATTTTTTTGTTTTGTTTTTGTTTGTTTTTTTGCTTTTTTTGGTGTAGCATCTTCTATAATATACAATTTTTACTTAATTTTACAGCTCTTTTAAACAAAATTAAAGTGCCCTAAATGGCCGGAAATCCCATTCCCCACCATATTTTCATGTAAAGAGTAAACAGACTTTACAAGAGAGAAAACATCACACATTACAGTCTAATTGTAAAAATATGAAACATCTTGCTTTTGATTTTAAAAAGTAATGTGTTACAGTGACACTTATTTATTACTCCTAAATTTTAAAATGTCCATGTCCAAAATGAACGAAAAGTATTCAAATCCACCTCATAGCTCTTGAAAACAGTGGGGGAACTCAGTCAACCATGTAGTTATTCTAGTTGCATCCACTCTAATTGTAATTCTATTTAACTTACGTTTTCCAGCAATTCACAATAAATATTGTACTCTGAACCTCATGTCAACCTTTGTATGCAACAGGTTAAAACAACCATCTGCTGAGCCAGAAGTCAACAAACAGAATGGACAGTATATTTCTAATCCTTTATTTATTTCATCTTGTTTCCTGTTTCGCCCTCTGGAGAAGCAATAGATAAACATTCAGCTAAATTAATTTGGCTTTATCAAATTATTTATACAGAAAGAGGAAGCAATGTGTAGCTGGAAAACAACCAAAGTAATTAAGAAGAGATATATTTCTTGTGGCTGGAATCTACAACACCATTTTGTCCAATTATCCCTGACATTTCACCTATCATCCAGAGAATATTTGTTAAAGGGAGAAAGAAAGAACGTCTCCCATTGACACAGTAAATGGGAAAGAGATACAATAAATTATATCAGGCCCCTTCTACTAGGCAACTCCTATAGGAGGCAATTGCCATTCTGATCTGATTTATTTTCCTCTTTTCAATCATATTTAACTTTAATTTTTCAGTCTGTTTCTACCATTTCAATGCTTGTTTTCAGGTGGAAATACCTACATTGTGATTATTAAGACATCCCTTGCATATGGATGTAAATTTAAAGCAAGGGAATTATCTGCACTGGAGAGCTGTAATGACACGAAAGGCAATTGGGGCAATCCATTAACATGTTTTTCTCACAAAGTCTCTCAATATGTTACTAATCATAACTAAAAGTGCTTATGCAAATAAGGATTGTGCATCTAGCTGCATTTTCTTCCACCTTGCACTTCAGAACATCATTTTTCTCCTGGTCCCGGTTTTCTGTCTTCCTTCACAGGGAAGAGCTTCTGTTGTCATTGTGCATTTTGTCCAGAAGGAAGACGAGGGCAGGACATGTCTACATCTGGAAAAAATCTAATTCACACTGTATTTTCCTGATCCATACAGCCCCCAATTCCCTTGCAAGTGTCACATACACAGCACATCAATCTGAGCTCATCTAAGCTTCCACACATTGCAATTTGTGTGATCACCTGTGGTGTTTCAGCCTGGTGTTCTTGTGCATGAGGGGGATGATGGGATTGTCATTGAGAATGCTGATGTGCAAAGGGAACCTTCAGATGAGATTTTTGCTCCTGAGAACAGTTTGATTCCCAGAGCCCTGTTAGATGAGAATTCCTTCATTAAGGGTGCAGAAAGCATTGAAGGCACCTGAGAATGTTAATGATCAAAGGGTGACGTTTGATCGCAGGGCAAACATTCGGGAGTATAGATAGGCTTCCCATTACCTTCGTCTCAGCTGCAGGCTCCGTTCAGGGGATACAAAGTGAAACTGGGTTTTCTGTACTTAAAATTGTAAGAAAGATCCTAGCTTCAATTTCCAGGCTTCGTTTAGAAAAGATCACGTCAAGATTTCCTTGCTCATGTTTTTTGCCTAGGCATGTTTCATAGATGGTACTTATGCTGCATTGAACTGTCTTAGAATTTAGTATCAAGCTTTCAACCTTTATCCTTTTGGATCCTGGAATTTATGGACTGTGTGCTTACCTTGGATATATTTTATGGACTATCTTCTTCTACCCTTTTGTTGGACACTACTTGTTTCAATAAAAGACTATTATTTCAAAGACTGGCTGATGTGTGTGTGTGAACTAGGGGGATCCTTCTGTCTGAAGTGCAACATCACCATCCAAGCCTAGAAATTGTTTCTGCTTATACCAGTTTGAAACTGACCTAAATGGTTAGTGTAGAAGTGCCCATAGATGTTCCTTCTTTTCGAAAAGAAAAATTAGCAGTTAATTTAAAATTAAAAGTTCAGTCTTGACTAAGCCCACATCCTGGTGAGGATGACTGTGTGACCTGCTGGTCCTTGTCACCACCACACTGCCCAGCTTTGGCAGTGTAAAAGTCAATTCTTTTAAAAGCAATTTAAGAGCCAATGAGCCTTTTGTGCACCTCACAGAGAAGAATTTCTTATTTTTTTCCTTGGTTTTCTTTTCTTTTTGTCCCTGCAGACAGGCACAACATTTTCATATCAAGATAAGTTCCTTCAGTAATTTCTCACTCAAAGGTAGATTTTAACGAGTAATATAATAGAGAAAGGATATGGCAGACTGCAGTTTCAATACATTTTTCAGAGCAGGGGCTCTGACATCATTTGTTGGAATGCCAAGGTAATATACAATTTTTCACTGCTCTGGCAAGTAAATGTAGTGGTTATGGGGTTTTTAATTTGTACTACTTTTTGTCACAGATCTCCTTACAGAAAGAATATATTAGCAGGCACCATTTTATTATTACTGCTGTATATAATTTTGGTATCCACGCGGTGGGGGAACCAAACCCCAGTGGATGCTAAGGGCCCACGATAGTCTTTGTTAGTTTACCTGCATCTATATATGTGATTTTTACTGCCTACTGAAACAATTGCAGTTACACAATCGACAAGAGATGGTTGAGCAGGGCTCCCAAGGCTGTGGGGGAAAAAACGAAATCACATCCAGGGACCAATTATTATTGAATGATGACTCTCTACACATTAGCCCTTAGTTATTTAAAAGGCCCAAAGGCAGTAAACCCTGCTACTCTGCTCTGCTTTACATGACATTCTGAAATAATAGTTCTTGTAAAAGCTTTTCCCTAAGAACTCCCATGGCCCTCAGTCTTTACAGCAGGAGACAAACTCAATATACAGAAATGTAAATAAAGTTAGAATGACTGTGCAGCTGAATCCTACCCCATATTAAGCCAAAGCCAATCTGTACCAGTGTTTCATGATCAGCTGTGTGGATGAATTCATCAGATCCTAAACTGGGGGCTTAAGGGGCTGCAAGACAGCTTAGTGTTTTGTCTATGGAGAGAAAACATTAATAGAAATATCAGATAGGCTACAGTCCAATTGCCTCACTCATGTCAGACGTAGGTATTTATCATGCAGCCAAGTAAATCTTTCACTTCCACGCAAGGTAGAATTGTAGAATATGGTTGCTAGGTGAATCTAAATACAGTCAGCCCTCCACATTTGTGAGTGAATTTGCTTATTTGTGGATTTGATGAGTATGTTCTCTCTAGGAATCTTCTTGTCCTCCAATGCAATCCTATGGTCAATTTCCCACATATGGTGACCAAAGAAACATACTGGAGGACTTATTGCTTCCTAGAGAAGTGCTGTCTCGGGGTTAAATGTGCTGGGTTGACTCATCCATGGGTCAATGTGAATACTGTACCTTAACTCTTATATGAAAAAGTAAACATCCAGTGATGAGTAGAGTGCCAAAAGTCCACCTGGAAGAACATAAAAGAAACACAAACTCCCTACACTTTCTGCCACAATGCTATGTCTGAATGCCAGAGTGGGAAATGTCGTGGTAGCCAGGAGTGTTTGGCTCCCTGAGGCAAAAATGGTACTTCCCCTCTGTGCAGAATGACTCCCAATTTATGCACTGGTCATATCAAAGTCCATCATTTTCACCCCAAAACCTGTCCTCAGCTTATACATGAGATTAACTCACACATTATTATGTACAGTTTATAAAAGTGTTTACAGAACAGGAAAAATGAGAAGTCTTAATCAAAATCAGAATTGCCTGGAAGAAGATTTTAAAACTCAGAGGAGCAAGCAATTTGGGAAGAAATAGAGAGAAAGCTGATCTTGCCAAAAGAGATTATGATGAATACAAGCCGCAGAAGAACTTCTGGAGAAACTGACAATTATATGGCTGAAAAGACCATGAGGGAAATGAGGAGGCGCAAGCTGCAATGGATTTTTTAAAAGAAGGGAAATGATAGCTCTATCTCCTCACAAAAAGACTAAGAAATATCTCACCTGGAAGAACTGGATGAGAGCGAGAAATTCAATACTGGAGAAAAGAAGACAGTTTTGGAGTGTTTCTATGAGATTCAAGGCACCCAGATTGAAGAAGAGATCAAGATTTGGGAAGATAAAAGATCCAAGCATAAAAGACATGAATGGAGAAGATGGGGAGAGCTTCAATGCAGAGAACTGAAGCAGATATGACCAAAATTAAATGCACTGGGAAGTGGCGCATCTGGCTAAGTGTCAGCTGCATAAGATCTTTGACCTGTAGGTCATGAGTTGGAGGCCTGCCCGGGTCAGGGTGGGTGCCCGACTTTAAGTGTAGCCTGCTGTCAACCTTTGCAGCCAGAAAGACAGTTCATTTGTCAAGTAGGAGATAAAGTTACCACATTAAGTGGGGAGGCGAATTTTGGCTGATTTATGAGGCCATAAAGAACTCCAGGAATCGCTGAAAGGAATGCGGAAGAACAACAAGGGAAGCTGGAAAATGCTGAGAGAGATGAGGAGTGCGTCAGCTCCCCCTGGTGGCCAGAAGTTTGCCAGAAGCTTGCCAGAAGTTTGCCTCTTTGTTCGTCTATGTTCATCAATATATGTATATGTTGAACTGCAGGGATTGTCTGCAAGTATACTGTATACTGTAATTCGCTCTGAGTCCCCTTCAGGGTGAGAAGAGCGCAATATAAATGAAGTAAATAAATAAATAAATAAATCATGTGCATTCCACAGGAAATATATAATTTCCTTATTTCAGATTTTTGGATGAATTATGTTTAGTTTCCACAAAAGATAAGATGGGGTAGGAAATGTCAGGTTAGATACAAGGATGCCTAACTAGATGAGATAATTTGTAGCTCCAGTGGTTATTTGATAACAGATGTTTGATTTATGAAAATAAAATATTTGCAGGATAATGCTTATTGCTATATTAAAATTAATATAAATCAGAATACATATTAGGTAGATTAAATATAAGACAAATTCACTAGAGTCTAATTAAAGGGAGAAAGAATAACTATTTCAGATTTTAATACTTAATATCTAAGGAGAAGAAAATAATTGGGATTTCCAAAGTATGGAGAATTTGTAAATAGTAATACCCTTCTGTGAAAGAAAAGACTAGCATGTTAACTTCACTTTAGATTTTGATAATTTTGTAAATCTTTGTCTTTTTGCAGAAATGCGAGCCAAATACACAGCACGTTTCAAAAAGATGGATCCCATTTGAACTTGCTATATCTCTGCAAGCACAAACTGCCCATGAATGAAACCCTTACCAATTGAAAGGGTGGGTTTAGCACTAGATGCCTTTCCCAGCACACAAACAGCCCCTGTCCTCAGTCATTCACAAGATGATGACCCCACAACACAAGGCCTAATGAAATATTCTCTATGTATGGAATTTTTTTTAGCGTTGCCTCTGGTTCACAAAGGTTACTAAAACTTGAGATCTTGATAACTCATTAAACCAGTGGTTTCCAATCTATGGTCCATGGGCCAGAAGTGGTCCACAAGAACTGAAATATGGCCTGCAGCTTCATTGTTACTACACCATTGCTAAAAGACTGGTCTTGTGAAACCCTCTTATAGTTCCCAGGCATATTAAATATGGTTTTCTGTGGGTGAGCAGATGGCGACTACTGGATGACTTGTGTTCTGTATCAGAAACTAGAGCTAATGTGGTCTATTCAATGCAATTTTCTGAATCGGCACCCCAAATAACCAAACCAAATCTAAAGTTGACCAAAAACTGATTTGTAACCCTTTTGGTACTAATATACGTTCTCTTTTTCTGCCTTTCTGTTTTCCATTTTCTCTCTTTTTTACTGTTTTTTTCTTTTTTCTTTGTATATTATTATTATTTTAATGTATTGGAAATGTTTAATATTTTTTAAAAGATATAGTAGAGTCTAGGGCTGTTTCTAAAGGTTATCTTCACTTCTAGTGAAAGTTCAGATATGATTTGTTCTAGAGACATTCATTGTCTATAAGACAGTCCATAGCATGCATCCAACTCTATTCCAGCACTTCAGATGAGTTTATTTTCTTCTTAACAATTTTCTTCACTGCCCAGCTTTCACAACTATGTATAGAAACCAGACAAATTATGGTCTGGATATTCCAGAGTAGCATTAGATACCCATAACAATTCTACATCTCAGGAAATAAAACTTATGTAGAGTATAAGAACACAAGAAATACCCTTGTACTAATTCAGATTAGTGCTCCATGTAGATCAGTAATCTCAACTCTGTCCCAGCAGCTCTCCATAGTTTGGGACACTCGTTTTGTTTGCCCTACCTGCAAATTTCATATTTTTAGTGATCTTCCATCCAAGTTCTAATCAGACTCAAACCAGCCCACCATCTGAAATCTAATTATATATGGTATATTCATGGTAGCAAACATGAATGCTGGAAAAATTAACATTAAAGTTTGTTGGAGGAGGACCATACATGCAATCTTAGCTTTGTTTAACTATTGATCTGGCAAACGTGATCTGTACTAGCACTCTGTCCAACCAAAGGATGGAAAGCATGTGTTAACTAAATATCATTGTTCGCTCTGGGAAACTGAGTGCAAAAGAAGGGAAATCAAACATTTGACACTAAGGATGCTACGTGAGACACAAAACAGTGGTAGGCATATAGAGAAAAAAGAATCTGCTCTTCATGACATGTTAAATAAAGCCCCAGATGCCACAATACTAGACTATTTATCATAGGCTTGAAATCTCGTGGGATATTCTTGTGGGATATGAGGTAGCATAAGTGTTATTTAAAAGCACTTATTTGGGGTCAGATTTGCCTTCCCTTCTGAAAGAATTCCCCTCTGAGGCAACTAATCATTCTCTGGAAACCAGGATTGGAAAATGGTGTTGGCATGTTTTTTACCCAAGATATAATGGCCATGGTCTTGTTAATTATAGCATGCTGATGATAATGTTGGGGGGGGGGGGGAATGCAGAGGGTACAACTGAATGAGCACAGGCATATATATATATATATATATATATATATATATATATATATATATATATAAGATCAACCTCTAATTTGACTTTTTACTTCAAAAAAAGACATATTTGTATAAGGCACTGTCACAATCGCCGACTTAGAACTGCCCCTTTAACACACACACGGAGACGTAGCAAAGGCTAACTACTTTATTGAGTATATAAAAACAGTTCCAAAGAGTAAATAGTCCAATAATAAGCAAGTAGTCCAAAGTAAAGCAAGTAGTCCAAAGTAACGTAGCAAATAGCTTGAAGCGTGGCAAGGTTTCGCAAAACCAATGCGAATCAGGAAACAGGACAAGGTTTCGCAAACCAATGCGAATCAGGAAACAGGGCAAGGTTTCGCAAACCAATGCGAATCAGGAAACAGGGCAAGGTGCCGCAATCCACTGCGGCTCAAGAAACAAGGCAAAGGCAAGGCAAGGCTTGATGACCACTGTTGGCTTGTGGTCCCACTCCGCTCGCGCCTATTCAGTAAAGACGTGGCCGGAGAACTGACGATCAGTTCCCACGGGGCCGTTCTGAATCCCTCGGCCTGGAACCCCGACGAGCTAGGGCCCGGCGTCTCCAGTCTCTACTTTCCGAACGGTGACGGTCTAGGGACAGATGCCAGCTCCTCCTGCCCTCCGCTATGTCCCTGCGCCTGTTGTGAGAACGGCCCGCTCTTCCAGCCTAGTATCGCTATCTTCCTGAGAAGCAGCCTCCCCCGGAGTTTCCCAGCCGCTAGCCTCCATCTGCTGCTCGGCCAGCTCTTGGGAACCTCGGCCATTTGGGAATTCATAACTATCTCCGCTATCTGCTTCGCTGCCTCCCATCTCCACCTGGTCCGCTCCTTCCCGGGAGAATGCTCCCACTCGAGATCCCAGGCTATCTCTACAGGTGAACTGGGCAAAGGTACGGCTGACCAGTCTTGCTCTGGGCCTTCCAACTCATCCTCCGAGTCCCTTTCAGCCTGTGCGGGTCCCAATGCCAACGGGACCCCCGGGGCGTCCCCCCCCCCCCCCGTGGCCCGGACGGGCCCATGGGTGCTACAGGCACTGGGAAACAATGTTCCTTTTCTCATCACATCAATTAATTGTCATATAACATGTGATTTAGTATTACACTATTATTATTAAACTGTTTTAGTGACATTTTTTTCATGTGAAGAGCAACTAGAGAAACTGCAAGTAGCTTCTGGTGTGAGAGAACTGGCCATCTGCAGTGATGCTGCCCAAGGGATGCCAGATGTTTTTGATGTTTTACAATCTATGTGGGAGACTTCTTTCATGTCCCTGCATGGAGCTGACAGAGGGAGCTCATCCAGGCTCTCCCTAGATTCGAACCAGCAACCTGTCGGTCTTCAGTCCTGCCGGCACAAGAGTTTGACCCATTGCACCACTGGGGGCTCCTTTTAGTGGTCGTAGGATTGACATTTGCATTATATTCAGTAAATAATTTATACTCAAATGGTCACTGTCTAGCTCCCTTCCTTCTATGCCACAAATGTGTAGAACTGGCATAGGACCCTGAATGTTTCACACATGAAGAAGAGGAGGGGAGCAAACTTCAAGATAACACAAAGACATCAAGAAACACTGTGAAACAGAGGTGTGTTCTGGCCCTTTAGGCTGCCAGAGGCTTCAGTTACACAGAAAGGACTTGAACATCCATTTCTTGGGTGTAATTGAGCAAAACCATTATCTCTTACTTACTGAACCAAAGGCAAGGTGGCAGGCTTTACTTCGATTTTCAGAGGATATTTACAGTGCTTCTATTCTGTGTCCTTTACTTCTAAAGGTTTTGAATCATCAATCAATATGTGTACAGTGAGGTTTGATGACATCAGTTCTGGAAACAGGTTGAGTGTGCACAATGTTCTAACTATTTTACAGTTCTGCATCAATGAATCCTAGAAAGAGTCATGTAATACAATCCATCTGTTTCTGTTCCTTTAGGTATTTTTGACATTTTAAAATCCTAAAGTCACAACCACTGCACGCCAAGTCATGTGCACGAGATATTTCACCCTTCATTTCCTACCATCCTCTGGGTTTCATCTGATATAACAATGGCTATGGAAAGGAGAAAATACTATCTCGAAACCTAACCAATTAATCATTTTAATAACACAGCATGCTGTGCAGTTCTGAAGGAATGCACCACGGTAAGGCAAAGACTCTGATTTCCTTGGCTCTGTCCTCTTTTCTCATTAAAAAGGAGTGAGGTTGGAAGTTTGGAAGCAATGCATCATCAGAGCTTCTCAAAATCCATGGCACAAACTGTAAGGTATGATTGATAATCTGTTCCAGAAGAGGAAGAAGAAGAAGAAGAAGAAGAAGAAGAATCTAGCAAGTGGCAGTCTACTCAGAGTATATCAAGTTGTACTTTCTTTCCTCACGACACACATGGAGTTTTGATATCTCAGCTGATGCTGGTCTGACTTTTGGTAAGTAATTCATTTATTAAAAACTAAGAAAAATATCTTTATAGTACAAGCTTACCTTTGAGCTAGCATATTAAATAAGATCTATGTATTTAAAGTCTGACACGTATTTATATTTTATTTTATATAGTGGGCCCTTAGTATCTGCTGGGGTTTGGTTCAAGGACACCCCCACTGCCCATTGATAACAAAATCTGTGAATGCTCGAATCCCATTATATACAGTGACAATGTAAGATATAAAATGGCAAAATCAAAATTTGGCTTTTGATTTTTTGGAAAAAAATCACTCTGTGAATTGCTGAATTTGGAGATGTGAATCCATGAATATGGTGTGCATTCATTTATATCCTGCCTGTCTCCCCAAACTGAAACTTGAGGCATCCCATGAAAATAATAGTATTGTATTTTTAAAACTAAGTGAATTATTCCTAATCCTCATTTGTACATCATCCTGAGATCCTGAGATATAGGATGATAGAGAAGACAGGGAAAGAGGAGCAGAAGAAATATTCGTGCAGCCAACTTTAATTCATCTTGGATCAGTAATGAAATAGATCCAGCCACCATGACATTGGGATATCTCAGTTAATAGGAATAATAACCATACCTGCCACCTCTCTTGGGTTCCCAGTGAGCTTTGCTGAAAACTCCACAGTAGTGGATGTCCCCAGCCACACTGTACTGTTCTGTTGCAAAGTATTTGGAGCTGGCTTGACGACAACAACAATTTATTATGCAAAAGAACTGACATAAATTCTGTTCTTTTGATCTGGCTTGATCTTGAAAGAACAATGAATTCCTGTTTTGGTGGTAGTTTTTAGTTCCTTCAAGCCCTTTCCAGTTTATGGTGACCTAAAAGTGGAACTAACACCGGGTTTTCTGGGGCTGAGATTGTGTAACTCACCCAAGGTCAACCAGTGGGTTTCTATGGCCAAGCAAACAATTGAACCCTCATCACCAGAATATAGTTCAGTGTGCAAATCACCATATAATGTTACACAATACCTGATCCTGGTGAAGATGGAGGCATCAGGATTCATTTATATGACCTTTTGAGATGGTTCAACACAACTGTATGAAACTTGCAGTTTCTCAAGTCACTCCTGACACAAAAAACTGTATGAAAATTTGTATTCTCCTAAGAAACCTGGCTAGGGAAAATTTCATGATAATCACACAAACTTCAACATTTCCATTATAACAATTTTCATGATCTATATACTGTGTGGGGCATAAAAAATTGATGTACATATAAAGAAAGTTTCCAAGGATATGAATTGTCCCCAACATATAAGCTATAGATGAATATTTTGCAAACATTATTGTAACTATTGATAATGTATTAAGAACTATTCATGGGTAAAGTATTTCGGCACTACTAATTATATACTCGTAATTATAATAGCTATGTGAGCTTAATAGTACTTTGACCTTAGATGAATGTGCTCAAAATTTGAGGACACTCTCTGTACTATTTTGCCCCCTCAGAGCAGTTAAACAGAGCAGCTTTGTTTTATTTTTAAATAATGATTTAGAGACATGAAATATTTTAGCCTATCATGTTTATCAAATATTAAAGTATCATGCTGCTAATAAGTTTAATGCCTGATAACAATTGCCTCTTTCAGTCTCTACAAAAGACAGAGAAACAAACATGTTACAACAAACTGTCTGGCAGTAAAGAACAAATAATATGGTAGTTTAAAGTTAAAAATACACTTATTTTAAAAAAACTAATTCTGCATAACATACTTGTTCAGATACATGCTTTGTTCTTTCATTATAATCATATCATAAATTATGTCTCTTGAACTTTGAACCTTTCTAGTTTTCGCCTGCTCCAGATAATATATACTGTTATCAGATAATTATCTGATCACAGTGAACAACTCTGGCTTTTCATAGAAAGAGGTTAATGGTGCCAGAATAACTACTTGAAACAAGTTAATAGTCATTGGTCAAGCTGCCAGCTCCATCTATGGAAAAGGAAATTGAAAGTGAATGGCCAAGAAAAGCTAGGAAATTATGGAAGACAACTTTTCAAAAGGAAAGCCATATTGACAAAGAAGACATTCTAGTTGAGAAGAGGGTCTGTTAAGGTCCTTGTGTGAGAAGAAGATTAGAAATAGAGACAAGCGTTTTTAGCTATGGCGGACTACAAGCATCTGAGGGGGTCTTTCTAAGGACTTTATTAGATGCTGGGTTTCTCCTGTTTCTACACATGTTTTTAAAGACATTTTAAAATGTCTTTTAAAACTCATCAAATGATGCAAGAGTACTTCCTATCAGATTCCTGTGGGACTCAGTTTCTGAGGTTTTTGGAGTTGGGGAGCAATCGACTCCAAAGCTCCTCATTTACATAGAAATTACTAAAGGCATTTATTTTAAGACTAGCTTGGGGACCCGGCGGTGCCCGGGTCATTTGAGAAGTGCAGCAGGATGTAGAGTGGGTTATGGGGGCTCTGTGTGCCAAGTTTGGTCTTGATCCATCATTATTGGGAGTTGCAGTGGTATCATAAAATTACTGAAGGTAGTGCAAGTCCCATCATCTCTGGTCCACCCTCCCCAAAGTGTAGTAGGATGTAGATTGGGTCATGGGGGCTCTGTGTCCTAAGTTTGGTCTGTATTGGTGAATGGATGAGGGTTGCATTGTTTTTAGGAAGTGAGTGAAGGTACTTCAAGTCCCATCATCCGTGGTCCATCTCACACAAAACTGCACCAGGATGTAGAGTGGGTCATGAGGGCTCTGGTTTGGTGTTTGGTGTTGATCAGTCATTGGATTAGGTTTGTAGCAGTCTTGGAAAGTGAGGAAAGGTGCTGCAAGTCCCATCATCCATGTTCTGCCCCCCTCCAAACTTCAGTAGGATGTAGAGTGGGTCACTGGGGCTCTGTGTGCCAAGTGTGGTCTTTATCGGTGTTTGTTGGGGGCCGCAGTGGTCTGTGGGAACAGAGGGGTGTGTAAGTACTACAAATCCCATCATCCATTGTCAGTCCTCCCCCAAATCTCACCAGGACGTGAAGGCAGTCATGGGGGTTATGTATGGCAAGTTTGGTCTCGATCAGTGATTGGATGAGGGTTGCAGCGGACTTGGGAAGTGAGTAGAGGTACTTCAAGTCCCATCATCCATGGTCCACTCTCCTCCGAACTGCACCAGGATGTAGAGTGGGTCATGGGGCTCTGTGTGGCAGATTTGGTGTTGATCAGTGATAGTGTGGTCTTGGAAAGTGAGGGAAGGTGCTGCAAGACCCATCATCCATGTTCTTTTCAGTTGTAGAGTGGGTCACTGGGGTTCTGGTGCCAAGTCTGGTGGGAACAACAGAGGGGTTGTAAGTACTACAAATCCCATCATCCATTGTCAGTCCTCCCCCAAACCTCACCGGGACGTGAAGGCAGTCATGGGGGTTATGTATGGCAAGTTTGGTCTCGATCAGTGATTGGATGAGGGTTGCAGCGGACTTGGGAAGTGAGTAGAGGTACTTCAAGTCCCATCATCCATGGTCCACCCTCCTCCGAACTGCACCAGGACGTAGAGTGGGTGATGGGGGCTGTGTGTGCTAAGTGTGGTCTGTATTGGTCGCTTTTGGTTGCCTCAGTGGTCTGTGGGAACAAAAGTGTTTGAAAGTACTACAAATCCCAAAATCCGTGGGTCATGTCCCCCAAACCGCACCAGGACGTAAAGGGGGTTAGGGGGGTTATGTGTACCAAGTTTGGTGCAGGTCCATCACCCGCGCTGGTCGCTGTGGCCTGTGAAAGTGCCCGCGCTGGTCGCTGTGGCCTGTGAAAGTGGCTGCCACATATCTGCCCTTCCGCCCTCCCGCCCTTCCGCCCTCCGCACACATACAAACATTCCACTTTATAAAGGTATACAGATGGGATGAGAACTCTTCGATTTCTCCGTTTTAGAGTGTTTTACTGATGTGAAAGTGTGGGTGCTCTTGTGAGCAATCTGCTAATGCTCCTTCAGATGGCATGGGTCTCCCTGAGAGAAGTGTTTAAAAAGGGTGTGTTAATTCTCTATTAGTGGCTGGTCCTTGAGGGCAAATGGCCCAGGGAAAGTGGTGCTTTAACGAAGGTGCCTTATATCTACTTTAGTGGAAGGGACTTGAGGGCAATTAACCCCAAAGAAAGTTGTGCCTTAAGAAATATGACTTAACTCTGCTTCAGTGACAGTCTCTTGAAGACAAACAACCCTAGGGAAAGGAGTGCCTTAACAAAGGTGCCTTAGGTCTGTTTCAGTGGAAGGGTCTTGAAGGCAAATGACCCCAGGGAAAGTGGTGTGCTGGCATCCTTGAAATGGGAAGATTGCCTCCCCGTGTGATGGCAATAAAGTGAATGGTTGAGGTAGAAACAGGAGGAGGGACTCCATTAAATGCCATGCAACAAAGGTGATTCCCCTCGCTTTCCCTCCAAAATGGGATAAAGTCCTAAGTAACAGGAGTAAAAGTTGAAATGTTTGTTAAAATACCATGTTACCCTTCTCTGTCTGTGCTCAATGTATATATTTTCATCTATAATCATAACAGTTCATGTGTGCATGTATTTTGACTATACTTGGGCCAAACACATACTATAGAACAGCACTGGAGAACAGAGAGATATCTACAAACACTTCCATTTCTGGGCCTCTTTAGGTGTTCCGGTTCTTTAGGTATGTTTGGGCCATAAGAATACCATAAAATTGCATTGAAAGACTTAGGACTTTATCCCACACTGCCACACCATCACCACCTTCTAAACACTTAGAATTCACTAAGGATATGATTTATGATGGAGTACTTCCCACAACGCAGGGGAGCTTCCTGTCAGCTCCATCATACTTTGCTAGGGAAATGTCTTAAAAATCTGAAAACAAGGGAAGGGGGAAAAGTTGGTCAGAGGTTGTCTTCTTGACAACCTCTGGAGTCAGGAATCCAGATATAACTGGAGAAAATACTCAAAAACATGTGAGATAGGAGCTGTCAAATTAGCCCAGGTTGAATTGATCCAGTGAAATTGAGTCAGAGGTGTTCCTATGAGCAGTGAGGTAAAGTCATTAGAAAACTCCACAAGTACTTTAGGGGGAGATTTTGTTGGAGCATAGATAAGTGAAACCATGGGTATGAAAATAATGGGGTCATATCTGTATTTGCAAAATACATACTTTAAGGCAGTGTTTCCCAACCAGTGTGCTGTGGCACACTAGTGTGCTGTGAGCGATCATCAGGTGTGCCGTGGGAAATTGGAACCTCCAATACCCTTTCTTCCCCCTCCTCCCGAACACTTTTTCTTCTCCACTCGGGCTCCCTTCTTCCGAGCCTCACTCTGCTTGCTTTGTCTCGCTTTGCTCACGCTGCCGCTTCTGCGGGAGGGGGGAGGGAGGAAGACATGGCCCGTGCGGGCGCTACTGTGCATACTCGCCCCACGTCTTCCTCCCTCCCCTCCACAGTGCTCTCTGGATATAGGTGAACTACAACTCCAAAACTCAAGGTCAATGCCCACCAAACTCTAATAGTATTTTCTCTTGGTTATGGTAGTTCTGTGTGGGAAGTTTGATTCCATTCCATCATTGGTGGAGTTCAGAATGCTCTTTGATTGCGGGTTAACTATAACTCCCAGCTGTTGAGCAAGACCTTTGTGTGTGTGTCTTTCTGCCATTCCTGCCAGGATATCTATGTTGTGTT
The DNA here is from genome assembly GCA_030556195.1 of Anolis apletophallus. Taxonomy (NCBI): domain Eukaryota; kingdom Metazoa; phylum Chordata; class Lepidosauria; order Squamata; family Anolidae; genus Anolis; species Anolis apletophallus. The sequence goes on along the minus strand of JARBWK010000007.1, from coordinate 66,915,919 downwards.
CATCGAAACAGGCCCAGGTTTCACACTGAGTGTATAAATACATTTAAAAACATATTAACTATATGTATTACTGTGTTAGAGTGTCATTTTGTGTCATTTTGGTTGGTGGTGTGTCCCAGGATTTTGTAAATGTAAAAAATGTGCCGCGGCTCAAAAAAGGTTGAAAAAAAGCACTGAAATTTCAGATAAGACATAACTTAATAAGTTCAAGACCACAAATTGTTAGGAAGAGCACCTTTAACATTTTCCTTTATGTATTTTTCATTTTCAGTTTTGGGAAGACACTATCAAAATAATCTCAAAAAAATAAACAAGAATATATTTAATAATCAGCGCCAGTAATTACATTTTCTCATATGGATTCAAATAGTCTCACACCAATTGATCTGCTGGTGTGAGACTATTCAAAACCCTTGAATTGCAGGAGCAGGGTTGCATTGAATGTTATAGAAGCTGTTCAGGCAGCCCAGAATTACTGTTTTCTTTTTAACATATTCACAATAAGTGTTGATTGTGTGGCACAGTGTGCTCAGTGCATAAACACTTCTGAAGATTGCTGTTATGTGCTGGACAAAACACAAACTGTTTGCAATAAATGCCTGTAGTTGATTGTAATGCCCACCCTTTTATACTAGCCAAAATACTTTTGCTTTAAGTATTGTTGTTGCTCTGTATCTTCAAGTCACTTCCAACCTATGGCCAGTGGCCACTATACAGCCATCATGACTTTTTCTCGATGAGATTTGTTTGGAAGGGGAATATCTTTGTTCTCCTCTGCTACTGAAAGTCTGTGACTTGTCACTCCATGGGTTTCCATGGACAAATGAAGATTTGAGCCTTGATTTTCAGAGCTATATTCCAGCACTAAAACTGTCATATCATGCTTGCTCGTCTTTGCTTTAAGACATCTAATAAAAGAGGAGTGTGTTGCTTTTTGACCACTTGAATATCTTCCCAAATAAGAGTTTCATTACAACAAGTTAGAGCTGCTAAGAAAATATGGCTGATCTCTTAAATCTTTGTCATGAGATTATAAAGCTGGGACCTTGCTTTGTCTGATGACTGTCTCATTATTTTTTTAAAGATGATTGCTCAAGGAACACTTGCTAGTATACTAAATATTGTGCAGCTCTGTGAGCTGAATATCTCATAACTCTCTACTTGCTTCAGAGAGCTAAAATTTCCTACCCATGTTCAGCTATTTTAATTTTTTTCTCCCTCATTTTATACACACACTCAATGTAGAGTACATGGAGGCAACACAAAATTCATTTGTTGTGTTTTATGCAGAGCTATCAGTCACTAATTCTGCCTATGCTCTTTTGCTGGCAGATATTCATACAGCCAAAATAGCTGTCATTATGATTGACCGCAATGATGTGTTCACCCGTTACCCTGTTTCTGACATTGGTCACCTGTATTGTATTAAACAATCAATGCTGGAATTATTACATTGCCTCCTCTCCATTGCCAGTCAATCCAAAAGTCACCAATAGGCCTATATCTTCTATATTAGAATGTATGTAGTATAGTACTAGTAGCCATGATAAAGGCTTTAAAAAAGCTCAAGGAATTCAAAACAAAATTTAAAATGTGGCCTAAATTTAATTTTTAACCCCAACTGAAGCAAACATATTAGGAATTTAGCAAGTGAATACGTTTTCCCTATGTTTTCCTATTTTGATAAAGCTAAGCGGGTTGTGTCTCCTTCCTCCCTATGACAAATCACCATTGGGAGACTACCGAGTCCCTGGACATGTGTACTCAGTCTAACTAATCCTTCTGTTCGATGTTTTGTCTGTTATAACAGGCTGTGTTTTTTTATTTAATTTTAGTTGTTAAGTCATAATTCAATGTTGTTAAATTTTATTAGCATGGATGTATTGTTGTTGTATTCATTAATTGAATGCTTGCCTTTTATCCGCCCTGAGTCCCTCTGGGGAGATAGAGTGGAATATAAATAAAGTATTATTATTATATTTAACAATGGATCAGAGATCGGGAAAATGCTTAATGTATGCATACATTCCGAGTGCACCCCAATTCCATTGATTCTTCTGTACTCATGAACTGAAACTTCTCTCTATTGATAAACTCTCATTCCATTGAGAAAATTCCTGCAGCCATTGTGGATAAGATCAGGATTTATTTACTGCTAGGTGTCAGCAGATGAGTTATGGGCAAGCCTAGCACATTGAACTGTTGATTACTTCCAATGATCCTTTGTGTTCTCTGGACAATCTCTTTGTGTTTACCTGGACTAGGCATTAAGTCATTCATGGACTTATTTGCATTTAATGGCAATAAATTACTGATGTCTGCATCCTCATGGATCCCTTTAAATGGATCTACACTTCAAACCAGGAAATGACAGTTCCTCAAATTTCCTGCCACCAGGAGGACCAATCATAGAAGCCACAGGAGTCTGGATTCTCTATGGGTCTGCTAATCGCCAATTGGAGGCTGGTGTGAGTATTCTGAATAACTGTCAAAGTAAATAAATATCCTCTGTATTTTCCAGTACTTTATGTCAGTACTTTGAGCACTAGATCTGCTGATATCACTTTGGTCATTGAGAATTAAAGACTTCTGTTCTTGCCTTCACACTCGTCTGTGTCTCATTCAACCTTCTGGCTATATGACATGCCAGGCTCATGAACCCACAGCATAGTGGTGGCTGAAATCACTCAACAACATGACACACAATTTGGCATAGTTGACTAACTCCTCATTACCTTTTCTTGCCTCCCTTCCCCCACTCCAAAAAACCACCAACTGATGACCATGTCCAGCAAGACTATTCAGCGGATAGAAATCCCATAAACTAACTTAATCACAGAACTATCAGTACTGTTGAAGGTTATTTAGAACATGGAAAATGGTGTTAGAGAAAGACAGACCATTGGTCCATTCAGTCATCTATATCGGTTGTCAATCCCCAAGAGTTTCAAATGAAACCGTTTCCCCAGCCTTATGTTGAGATATAAGTAAGTAAAACTAGGAAATGATCAGTGGCTTCACTATTGCTCCATGGCCCTTCCACATGACCTTGGGCCCCAAAGAAAAGACACTAACCAAAATATATTTCACCTTTTTTTTCATCAGTAAGAACAGCCATTGATGTTTGGTATGATTTGAATCTGACCAATGGAAGAAAAACTAACTTCGCAGTGCCATGGTACAAACCCAACCCATATCTTTCTCTGAAAATACCATTAGATCTACAGATAGTTAAATATTTAACAGATGTTTAAATGCAAACACTTATGTTTCCATAATGCTTTGGCGAGGCCTGAGAAAAACATATTCTTCCCCACTCCAGATACAGTCTCTCCTCTTCTGATCCCATTTCTTTCTTTCTTTTTAATTTAGTAATAAAAAATAATGTGCAGAAATACATTTCATGCGCCCTGTGGTTCGAGGAAGAGGAGAACATACACTTACAGAACAGAATGAAATTTTACAATTATGTATTCCCATAGAAATACTGAGAGAAATAGAAAGCTTTTTTCCATAACTGGTTATAAAGGCCCATGAATTGTAATTTAGGCAACAAATACATGTATCTTTAATTAGTCCTAGCCTATTACACAAGAGAATTTCATTCTCTTCCCTTAAAATATTGAGTCCAGTGAAGTTACATTTATATATCTGTTTGGACCTTTTATTTGTTCTCAAATCAGTGAACACAACATAAGCCATTTACACCAGGGGTGCTCATTAGGTAGATCGCGATCTACTGGTACATCGAGTAGGGTGTCCTGGTAGATCGCAGGCAGGGCGGAAGGAAGGCTCAGTCGCTCCCGCCACCACCCAAGTGCTGCCGGCCCTGGGTTATCAGAGGTCCTTTCCACACAGTTGAATAAAATCCCATGTTATCTGCTTTGAATCAGATTATATGGCAGTGTGGACTCAGAAAACCCAGTTCAAACCCAGTGTTATGTTTCACATTTTTGTAGTGGGTAGGTAGATCATTTTGACTTGGTTGTTTTATAAGTAGCTCGCATGCTGAAAAAGTGTGAGCACCCCTGTTTTACACCAATTGTACATATGATAGGCATGTGCATAGCAACTGCCCTTCACCCCAGGAAAAGCACTGGATACCAGACATAAGTTCTTTGGCATAACAAAGACCACAACTTGTTTCTTGGTTACAGATGACAGCAAGGGTTTGGCAACCACACATGAGTCCTGGATGCAGCATCAGCCAGTACAAGTGCTGTGGGGGACTGTAACACCACACAATGGGTAGAGGCCCAGACACCACGTTGGAAGGCCTCTGCCATGCCCCCAAGGCAAAAAAAAATCAAAACCAACCCCTCAGATAAGAATATAGATTCATATTTTATATTTGATTAGGCCAGATGACTGTACTGCCTAAGATCAGTAACAAATGGTGCTTCTCTTCCTAAATTAAGGTGTAGAATACACAGATGTGTCCACATTATTTTTGTCACTCAAAATATAAAATACTGGGGCCGTGGTAACACAGTGGATTAAACCGCTAGTTGCAGGAAATGTGCTGACCGGAAGGTTGGCAGTTCAAAGCAGCAAGTTGGGGTGAGCTCTCGATTGTCAGCCATATCTTCTGCCAGCCTAGCAGTTCACAAGCATGCAATGCAAGTAGATCAATAGGTATGGCCTTGGCAGGATGGTAAAAGGGCACCCCATACAGATATGCAGACATGCCGGCAATACAGTTGGAAATGTCTATGGACAACAGGCTCCTTGGCATGGAAAAATGGATCAAGAGCACCTCCCCATGGCTGGAGTTGAGCATTGCCCCCAGACACCAAAGATGGAAAAAGGGAAGGCCTTTACCTTTATGATGTATGTTGTTGTTCACTGTGTGTAAAAGACATTGAATGATGGCCTCATATGTGTACATTGTAATCTGCTCTGAGTCCCCCTGGGAAGATAAAATGGATCATAAATAAAATGTATTACTAACACACACAAACACTCCAAAACTCTCTCTGTAGGAGAAAAAATGCAATACAAATACACCAACCATTTGCTGTATTTCCATGATACCCAAGTATGCTACTGAAAGTTGCTCCCGTACTCAGCCTAAGTGGTAATGCTACGCCAGCATTTTCTTGTTCTGTACCTTCAAGACATTTTTAACTTATGGTGACCCTAAAGTGAATTTAAAACAGGGGTTTTTTGACAAAATTTGTTCAGAGGGGGATTGCCTTTGACTCCCTCTGAGGCCAAAAGAGTGTGACTTATCCAAAGGTTTTCAATGGCCAAGAGAAAATGTGAAGCCTGCTCTTCGAATTTCTTAGTCCAACGCTCAAACCACTACATGACACTAGCTCTCGCAGGCCAGCTACAAACACGATTTCCCTTTCACTTCCCACTGAAATAGAAAGGGAGTCGTTGCACATTGGTACATTTGTGAAAGCAGGCATCCATCTCTAATTCACAGAGAAATCCAATGTCTTTCTGACCCAGACATGTAGTTGATCTGATATTTCACTTAAATCCCCAGTCTGATCAAGACATTTCTTTCAACATGAAAAGCAATCTCCTTAGCCACACAAACACACACACAGGTACCTAAATTTATTTGATCATTAATTTCCTAAGTCCTATCCAGCATGTGAATAATTTTACAAATTCTACCATCTACTGGCAAATGTTTGTAATTGCTTCAGTTGGCTCTGCGGATGGGGGGAAGGCTTTAATCTACTGTCACCATCATGATATTGTTTATAACTCATCATTGAACCTGTTGAGTTTGAGCTCCCACAGGTCATACCAGCAAGAAGAGACAGCGAATGCACCTTGATTAATGATGGGATGGAAAGAAAAGCTGCAAATCAATCCAACAGGAAACACAGATCAATGGTTGTTGTCATAGTAACAAGGATGTGCAAGCTGAATATTTTTGCCTTAATTCATCTGAGAATCAGAGAAATATCATAATTCATCATTGCTACCAAGGAATAGTAATAAACATTACCCATATCAAGTAAGAAAACCCCTAAGTATTATTTACAAACCATTCTGTTTACACAAAGAAAAATTATCACTATAGTGTCTATATGACATAATAGATGCTCTGTAGACTGTTTTCAACAAGCCTCCACTGTACTTTCAGTTCTGGTGAAACTTATTGAAGATTTTCCCAAGTAATCAAATGTTTTACTTATATAGGTTCTGATTTGGTTCAAGTGTAAAGTTAAAAGGTTTGTGCTAACTAGTGGGTGAGAACTATACCTTTTTTAAAAAAAAAATAACGTTACAATATTTGCATTTCTCCCTCAAATGACGATTAAAATATTTTAAAATATTTGAATCTGGTATAAACTGAAACTGAGAGATTTATCTAATCTTTGAACTCTTATATCTTAAAAGTACGGCTTATAAATCCAATCATGTTTGGGGAAAAGCTTGAAGAGCACTTTAATTGGCAGAAGTAAATAAAGATATGGACTAGGATCCAAAGTAGAACACAAGACAGATAGGTTCAAGAGCTAGTTCTTAGACAACATGACTGTTTTCCCCCTTCCTCATATAAATACAAGGGGTGTTCATTAAAGATTTCCCTTGACCCACTTCTATTTATCACAGGACACTGCACATGTGTAATGATATAACTCTCTATAGAACAGTCATCAAGTTCCTTTACTTTAAAGGCCGCACATCAAAGGAGACATTTAATGAGCTAGAAGAGGTTTATGGTGATGATTCCCCCTCATATGATGTAATCAAGAACTGGCATTGTCAATTCAAATGTAGCCAGACTTCAGTGCAAACAACTCCAATTCCAGGGTGACCCCACTCTGCTAATGATGAACACACCATCCATCAAGTGGAAGCCGCCATTTTGGGAAATCGCCACTTAACTATTTGCCACCTATCCCAAAATGCAAGAAAGCAATTCAGGTATGTGAATCATGCAATAAACAATAGTTATCAAAAATAGTATATTCTCAGGTACATAAATTTTGAATAAACAATCCGCAATGGGAACATAAAGTGCAGTGTTTCAAGTACAGAGCAATTACACAATAGCAAAGTACATCTCTGTGAGAACTTACATCAAAGATAGAAGCAGTTTACAGAGCAAATGCAATTGGTCACAATAATCATATACATATACAAGAGTCTGTAGCTAAGAGAATATTATTGGTATCCTCTCAGTTCCTGGGTCGCTACTGTATGTCAATTCATAGTTGATACCTGTGAGGTGCTCAAGTAGGGTAGGGAGCCAGGAGTGAAGTCCGTGTTTTACGGAGAAAGGGAAACACGGGGACCGCTCAAAAATGCCTCAAGCATGCAGAGCGCACGCGCAGGTTCGTACAATGGCGAACTACTGGGCAGGCTGGTCGCTGTATTCCGTGTATGATGCTAGCTAGAGTGATAAGGGCAATGTGCAGGCGCGGCATCGCTCAATGGCGTGCCGCAAAGGAGCTTGGTCCTTGTAGTTCTTCTAAGCCCGAGTAGCGTCCACAATATTACAGAGGCTGACGGTGCAGAAAAGGGTAGACGCTGCCCCACAGGAGTCTCACCGGGGTGAGAGAGGCAAGGGGAAGGCATTCTTCCCCTGACGGCGGGAGCTCACTCTAAGCCGGCTAGGGCCTTTCTCCCCCACCCTTTGATCTTCAGAGGCTGTATATTGGGGCGTCCTCAAGAGTGCAATGTCTAAATAGTAAATTAAGTACATTTAGTTGACCCAAATAAATGGTGTAAGGATCAAGGGCATGAGGGGGGATTCCTTAGTAACAATAAAGGGACCGTATTTTTCGCTCCATAAGACCCTCTGACCTGCTGATAAGACTCTTCCCTAGATTTTAGAGGAGGAAAATAGGGGGAGAGGTCTCAGACTCTGGCGACGCTGCCTCGCTCCTCCTCTTGCTCCTTCTTCCCCCCCCCCCCCGCCCTTTGATCACTTGAGCAAAGGACAGGGGAGAAGAAAGAGCAAGAGGAGGAGCGAGGCAGCGTCGCGTCAGACCCCTCTGACGCGACTCTCCCTCGCTCCTCCTCTTGCTCCTTCTTTCCCCCCGCCCTTTGCTCGAGTGATCAAAGGGCGGGGGGAAGGAAAAGGAGCAAGAGACGGAGCGAGGACACTTTTGGTGAGTATATCGCCGCCCCCCCCCCCTGCTCCAGCGCCTCCCCCCCTCCCTGCCTGCATCTTCGCTCCATAAGACGCGGCTGATTTTTCATCCTACTTTGGGAGGAAAAAACTGCATCTTATGGAGGCAAAAATATGGTAATTACTTTCATGAGCGTTTCGAGTCACAAGGAGGACGGACCATCCCATAGGCAGGAAATGGTGCTGGGGGTCAGTCATAGGGAGGTTTAAGTAGAGATTCTAAGGTAAGGATTTAAAGGGACATGAGTTTATTTGCTGAGAATGGCATTGATAGTTAATGGGTCATTGAGACCACCCTTGTGTTTCTTAAACCTCCCTATGACTGACCCCCGGCACCATTTCCTGCCTATGGGATGGTCCGTCCTCCTTGTGACTTGAAACGCTCATGAAGGTAATTACTTATTGTTACTAAGGAATTCCTCATGCCTCCCCTTACACCATTTATTTGGGTCAACTAAATGTACTTAATTTACTATTTAGACATTGCACTCTTGAGGACGCCCCAATATACAGCCTCTGAAGAAGTCCTTGAGACAAAACGGCCCTCCGCCGGCTTAGGGGTGAGCTCCCGCCGTCAGGCATCCTTCCCCACCTCTCTCACCCCGGTGAGACTCCTGTGGGGCAGCGTCTACCCTTTTCTGCACCATCAGCCTCTGTAATATTGTGGACGCTACTCGGGCTTAGAAGAACTACAAGGACCAAGCTCCTTTGCGGCACGCCATTTGAGCGATGCCGCGCCTGCACATTGCCCTTATCACTCTAGCTAGCGTCATACATGGACTACAGCGACCAGCCTGCCCAGCGGTTCGCCACTGTACGAACCTGCGCGTGCGCTCTGCATGCTTGAGGCATTTTCGAGCGGTCCCCGTGTTTCCCTTTCTCCGTAAAACACGGACTTCACTCCTGGCTCCCTACCTTACTTGAGCACCTTACAGGTATCAACTGTGTATTGACATACAGTAGCGACCCAGGAACTGAGAGGATACCAATAATATTCTCTTAGCTACAGACTCTTGTATATGTATATGATTATTGTGACCAATTGCATGTGCTCTGTAAACTGCTCCTACCTATCCCAAAATGTCAAGATTAGTGTGGGGTCCATGGAAAAAATCATCCAAGACCATCTTCACATGCATAAGGTATCCACTTATTGGGTTTCCCAGCTATTCACACCTTTCTAGAAGAAGGAACCAGTTGAATGCTTTCAGGCTCTATTGACGATGTACCATGGAAACCAGGAGGACTTTTTCAACTGACTGATCACACAGGATGAAAACTTGGTCCATCACTATTATCCTGCGACTAAAGTCCAGTCGATGCAATAGAAGCATCATGACTCACTACCTGCAAAGAAGGCACGTGCCTAATTCTCGGCAGGTATGGCTATACTTACAGTATTTTGGGACCAGCATAGAGTAGTATTGATGGATTTCCTAGCAAAGGGTACCATGATCACTGGGGCATACTATGCTTCACTGCTGAGGGAATTGCAGGAGGCCACCAAAACCAAGAGGCATGGCATGCTCACCAAAGGTGTCCACCTTCTGTAGACAATGCACCAGTTCACAACTCACATGTTGCCCAAATGGAAGCATGCTCCTATGGCTTTTAAATTCTACTGCACCCCCGTTTATTCACCCAACCACACACCATCAGACTCTTTACAACAATGAAGTTATTTTTGAAGGGCAAGCATTTTTCAGATGATGAAACTCTAATTTCTGAAGTCACAACATGGCTTTTGGAGCAACCTGTCGACTTCTAGAAGCGAGGTGTTTACAGTTGCTTAAAAAGATGGGAGAAGGGTGTATCCCTAGGTGGCATCTATGTAGAGAAGGACTAATAATTGTGTTAAGTTTCATTGCTCTCAGTCCACAGAAAGTGGGTCAGGGGAAATCTTTAATGAATGCCCCTCATAGCTCCTCGCTTTATCAAGAACTCTAAACTCCCCTCGTTTTCAATTGTGGTTTGTCATACCCTATTAAGAGGTGCTACTTTCATCATATGGAACCAATTATGAGATTAATTGTATCCAGAGGCCCCTTTCACACTGTAACATAGCACGATAAGTTCCATGGCAACAACCCATGGATTCCCAGGATTACTGAGATTTAGGAAGAGGCCGTTAGAATTCTCAACTAGAGAGAATTTATTTATTTTAAGTGTTTAAATAAATTATTTCTGTATCACCTCACAACCCAAAAAGGTTCGCTCTATAGTGTCTCAGCAAATTACAAATCCCAGGATTCCATAGGTGCCGCCATGGCAAAGCGGAATCAAAATTATAGGGTATGAAAATAGGTCAAGTCAGTTGGGGTCAATGCTTCATATGAAAATTGTAGGGCTTGCTGAGTACAGAATTAGTGATGTTATTAAATATTCTCAAAGGGACATGAACTGCATAATAAGAAATGAAAAATAGCAAATTAAGAACATTATTCAAGATTTGTTATATGAGATTTGTTCTAGAGCTGTCTCATAAAAGGCTGTCATTTCCCTCAAATGCATGCTTTGCTGACATCCGCAAAGGTGTCTACATAACCAAGGGGAAGTAAAGGTGGCAGTCCAGAGGGGCTAAACTGGTTGTGGCTGCACTGCACCAGCTAGATTTCAGCCTTGCTGCTGCAAATTGGAGGCAGAGCATCTGAACAGCTCTACAGCATCTGAGAATGAGCCAGAACATTTTTGAGGCCCAGTTCCATGATATTTCATGATGTACATATATATGCAAATATGAGTATCCCAAAATCCCCCCAAAATATTAAAAATCCATATCATTTCTGGTAATCCAAGCATTTCAAATAAATGAAATTCAATCTGTAAGCATTAATAGATTTTGATATCCATGGGAAATCCTGGAACCAAACCCCCAGCAGATACCAAGGGCCCTCTTTACTCTGATAAAGCAGAGATCTTTTCCCATATAAGACACATTTCTATTAAGTACACTGCGGCACTGAACAATAAGGAAGAATAGAAGTGAAAGCAGAGGAGTCCAACAGAAGCAGATTAGTATGGTAAGTTCACACCACTAGTTGGTGAGTGGTTGTTACAAATGAGACAATGGGTTTCCCTGAGTGCAGGAGCATTCAGGAAGCCAGCAAATCTATCAGATACAGAGTGATGCTTTTGAAGCTCAGTAGCATTTTTAAAATAATATCAAAAGCCTTTGTGCTTCCCCTGCTATATATAAATAACTTAGGTCTCAGTTAATGGGCTCCAGCCCGTGCTCTGACTATTACATCAATAGGTCTTAAATTACATCTGTTCCTCTCATTACTCTTGAGTGGATGGGCCATGAGGTCTGCCATGAAGAGCACACTACAAAGTTGTGCATCATTGCAAAACTGATGTGCTATACAAACTGTAAAGCCACTCCAAAGCACCAAAGGCCATGAAAAGTCATTCTTATCCAGCAATAGCTGTGTATGTATAATTCAAAGAGATCAGTGTCTGTTCTTCAAAGATTCATTCAAATTGGATCACTGCATATGTTTAAAACAACACTTCGTGTGGACTTGTCTCTCCCTCCTGCATGGCTTGACAAATTAGTTATAAGACAGGAAGTGTTAATTAGATATCAATTAGTGAGCCTCCGGAGAAGTGCCCCTTTATAAATGAAAAGCTGTCCTTTGGGGTTTCCCCCCCTTTGTCTCCTTTCTTTCTTTTTCCACATTTAACTGATGTCAATAAAGCAAAACAAACACCTACATGAAGATGATAGGCTCAAGAGGATTTTCACATAAAAGGAGTCAGCATCCAAGGTGATGTTAGGATCACCTAACATGAAAGAAGAGACAAGTGAATTAAACTGTGTATGTGCACACCAGGAAAGGCTGCCTTTCTAAAGGGTTTTGAGTATTTGCATCAGATGTACGAAAAAATGTAAAAATATACAGTAGGCATTGATATTAACCATTATTTGTTAACTGTCCAAAATGGGGGTTTCCCAGAACTAGGAAAACAATGGACCTTTTCCCACGTAAGTGCCCCCCCCCCACCAATTTTTTGCTCCATTTCCTCACGCTGTCAAAATGAAGTCCCACAGAGGCCATCCCATAGTGCATAGCTACTTTCAGTGGCCGCCATGGGAATCCGTCTTGCCAGTGTGCAAAGGCAGAGATAAGACTCCTTTTTCATGATTCAGTTGAAGAAAGTGGGAGTAAGCTGAAGAAAGGATGTGGGAGGGATGGCCACCCCTCAAAGATGGTCCTTGTCAGGGTAAGATGAGTTCTCACTCTTTCAGAGACACTTCCCTGTTTTCCGCTGTTTCCCTCCTGCTCATGGGATAATGTTCCTAGTCAGAAAGAGCAACAACATTGGGAGAATTTTGAGCTCTTTTTGCCTGATATTATACTCCCCACCACGTGGTGGAGGGAGAGAGGGGACAGACTCCCTGGGCCATCTGAGGAAGGCAAGATGGCAGCCAGTTCCAGTTGCAGTCAGTTCTAGTTGGGTACTTGCCAACAGTTCTCATAGTCCCTAAAAGCTAAGATTCAGGCTTTTCCCCAACTTAGGTTAACCTGCAGCAAGACTGCATTAAAGTGGCCATGCCCTGGGTTACCCCGGATCAGTCCCATTGTGGCGTCCCGCCCAGGGCCTGGAATAATGGCTTTGAGAAATGGAGAAGCTTCTATAGGCCCTGGGGGTAGCGTTCTAGCTTTCCCATAAAACCTGGAGAGTCTTTGAGCAAAAGGACTCAAAAAATAGCTGAACTCTGGATAGTCTTTGAGCAATGAGTTAGGACAAAAATCAAATCAAGGTTTATTTATTTACAATCAGTAAAACTGATGGCCCCAAAAGCTTGCTGTTGGTTGCTAGAAAGGTCCTTTAAGAAAAGGGGTTGCATCCACTTGCCTTTGCAGAGTGAAGATTCCTCTCTTTGATTCCAGGGTTCCTCTGTTGCTCCAAATGGTCCTCCGGCACACAAAGTCCTGAGATCCCCAGAGATTACAGTCTTTGGGTGAAGGGCTGGCCTTCCTATCACTGCAATCCTGGCTTGAGAGCGTTGGGAGAAAGCTATACATGGACAAGCAAGTTGTCTAAGCAAGCTTTAGATTTCCGCGTGCTTCGTCTATGTGCTATCCTTGGAATGGAGGCAGAAAGGAAGTCCACCCTCCCAGGTAAACTCAGGAAGGAGAGGAGTTCAGGGTGGTGCTGCCAGGTTTGGAGCCAAACACAGCTCCTCCCATCACAGTCCACATGGCAGAACAAAAGGCCATGCAGGTAAAGGGCAAACAGATACACAATACAAATGCAAAACAAGCCCCGTGGGGGTGCCATACCCATGTAGGGTATTCCTGCAATGGGATTGATCTGTATCTACATTGATCTAAGAAGTGAGCGTAGATGCTTTGGACCTGGCAATCCTACAAACTATTTGGTAACTCTTCCAAATTGGAGAGACAGCAGAAAATATAATTGTGTCTAATGCACAGCATTAATGCCTGCTTTTGTGGCAAATTATGTGTATCTGTTGTGCTATCCCTGTTTACAGAAAGTATATTTCGATTCACTTTCAAAGGAATCAAACCTCCCACCCATGAACCAGTTCCTTTTTTATTTGGTGAGACTTCATCGCTGGTAATTGGCTTAGGGAGGCTGAACCTAAGTTTGTAAAGCTTATGAAGATAGAAATAACTTTTAACAGTAATGATCCTTGACATGAGAGTGCTGTTCCATTAAATGAGACAATCCCCTCTAACCTCTTCTAATTAACTCACTTACTCTTTTTTTTCCAAAGTGCAGCAAAGAAATTAGGGGGAATTGCAATCTTCTTGGTCCCATTTAAAAGGGAACACCATTCTGAAATGTTAATCTCCAAGTGGCATTAACGCTTGCATGATCTCATTTGTTCTCACCAATGGTCTTGGGAAACAGGTGCTCAATCCTTCTGCTTGACTGGCTAGATTAAAATACATAAAATGCAATGAAGAGATCAAAATTACTGCATTTAACTCAAAACCATATCCAACGAAAATGTCCAGTTCAGCAAACATTCACCATTCCCCACAGATCAGTCAGTGATTTACCACACAGCAAGTGTTTTTCCAAGCACATCTGCCATTATGCCTCCAATGAGAAGAAATGCACTGAGCTGTAGAAAGTGGAATCTGATCGAAACCTCACTCAGTAACACTTTTTTAATTAATGTACTCCATTGCCCAAACAGTAATAACAGAAAGATATTAATGCTTCTTTTTAAATGCTTCACGTTAGTAGTCGACATCTATTGATTAAACATGAAGAAAAATAGTAATGAATAAAAGAAAATTTCCCTTTTATGGCTTAATAAGTGGTTTCATAGTATTATCAAGAGAGGAGACACACAGTACAGTACAACCGTCATATCCATGAGACACATATTCCCAGACTTCATGTGCATATGTGAAATCAAAGATAAAAGCAAACTATGAAAATGAAGGCTTTCTAGCCCAAGGATACAACCACAGGGCTGTGCTGGAGGATCTAAAAATGCCTAGAGATGACATACAAGCAGGTTTTGATGTCACACAAAGGGAATTTGCGGAGGTTGTCTTTCTACCCCAGATGGAAACAATTCTCTTAGCAGAAACAATCCTAGTAGATTTTGGTCATTAAGCCTGCTGGGAGCATTAATGCTTTGTAAACTCTGTCCTTGTGCAAGAAGAGGAAAGAGATGGAAAAACAACTTCTTTTCACCTTTCACACTTCTTCTTAAACCTTACAAATCATCCTGACCCACAGCAGTTCAAACTTTTCCACTGAAAAAGCCCTGCACAGAAGAAAAAAACCTGAAACATTTCTTTATGATCACTCAGCATGGGAAAAATTTCAAGTGTCAATTGATTTTTTAAATAAATAAATGTGTCCAAGAGGGCAACAGTCATACTTCAGTGATGGTCACAGTAATGGCTTCTGTAAATATTTGAAGTCTTCCAATGCTGCTGTTTCCCATTTTGAAAGGGAAGATTTGATGGGGCAAACAAATTGCACAAGACAAGACGGATGAACCACAGAAGTCAAGGTCACTTGACTTGTAGAGAAATGGATAATAGCTGAATCTTCAGGGAATGATAACTCACCTGTACACCACAGAACATATTTCAGCTGAGATTCTTCAGACTTTTTCTTCTTTTAAGTTGTGACCGTATATTTTTTTTTAAACCATTACACAAAAATCTTCAAGAGCTGATATATTATTAAATATCAGTAGTAAGAGAACAGAGCCTAAATAAGGACGCTTTATTATTATTATTCAATTTTTTCTCTCTTAATGAGATTCAAAGGACCCACAGGTTGAGAAACACTGGCCTAGAAGAAGGAACTGGCTAAACCACCTCTGAGTATTCCTGGCTTAAGAAAACACTATGAGATTCATGAAATCGCCACAAGTCCACAGGAGATTTGAGGGCACATACACATAAAACAGCAAAATGAGCTTAAATATTAGCAACTTCCAGGTAAAGACCCATGAGAAAAATGGAAAATGGGCATACTTATTTAAATAAAATATAAAATAGTGTGTGTGTGTTTAATGATTCCATTGCTTTGCTGGTTCTTCCTTCGGAGATACTCTGTACTTCTTTTAAAATTTCAGTGACCTTGTGAACATATGGATCTGTGAGAGGAATGTGGCGCAGCTGGCTGGGTGTCAGCTGCATAAGATCTCTACTGACCAGAAGGTCATGAGTTCAAGGCCTGCCCGGGTCTAGGTGGGCTCTCAACCTATTGTGTAGCCTGTTGTCGACCTTTGCAACCCGAAAGACAGTTGCATCTGTCAAGTAGGAAATTAAGGTACCACTTAGTGGGGAGGCTAAATTTAACTGATTTACGAAGCCATAAAAAAGAACTCCAGGAAACACACTGAGGAATGAAGGAGTGCAACAGAGGGAAGCCTGGTGGCCAGATGTTAAACTGCCTCTGTCTGTCTTGTGTGTTTGTGTGTCTAAATGCAATGTGTACATTGTAATCCTCCCTGAGTCCCCTGTGTTGTGAGAAGGAAAGAATATAAATGAAATAAATAAATAAATAAATAAATCTGTTATCCTATAGCTATTGATTTGGTCACTTAAATTTTGAATTATTCATTTTGGGGGTAATATCGGCTTCTGTTAGAAGTCAAAAGTGAAGAAGGAAACAGGACAAGTATAGGAACCAGTAGAGCCAATTTTTTTGTGATGTGGGTGTTAGACTCCCAAGACCAAGGTTTACATCTGCTTGGTCACAGAAACCCACTAAGTGACCTTGGGCAAATCCCACTATCTCAGCCTCAGAGGAAGGTATAGTAAACCCCTTCTGATCAAATATTGCCAAGAAAACCCCATGATGGGTTATTATAAGTTGGAAATGCAATCACACAGAGCAACAGCAACAACATTGGGCCCAATTGAGCTTTCTTTCTGGATGATAACAGTGGACCTGAATCTGTTCATATAATCTTTTATGAATTCTAAGAATTAACATTCACTATTGTTACTCTAAATCGTCTGATTAGGTCTCGATAAATGTGAATTGTTAGCAATGTAATGAATATTTTACTTCCAGGTGATGTGACAGAAAGAGTTCCCCCAGCCTGACTTGGTCACAAATAAACTGATGGGAAGCAACAAAGTGGAATTTAATCAAAGGCTCTGTTGTTAAAGTCAGTCAGAAGCTTACAGATTAAGTTAAAATCAGCCACTGAATTAATAAATCTATATTATTATGTACCCTTGCACTTCTTACAAGGTAATAGTGATTTATTTCAAAAATCAGTCTTTTCACAAAGGATTTTTAGCTCCTCCGGGGTAGGTCTGGATTTGTCTGCTCATTTGATCATTTTTGAATGTATCAAATCATGATATATAGAAAATTTGCAATGGAAGGCAAAGAGGTGAATTAATAGACATGGTGCCCTATCCCTTTCAAATGGAGCTGTAATGGAGCAGGAATAGAGAAGAAAATTGTTCCAATGTTTCTTTTTTCTAACGCTAAAATTGGTCATTATGCTACTTGGCAGGGCTTTATATGTATAACCAGGACCAATATAGACATCGGTCTGCATTTCTGGATTCTCTTTGTGATATGGCTATAGGAACTCCCATAAAGACAACCTGCACTTCAAAAGATACCACTATGCCACTACTTCACAATGTGTGCTTGATATGCTTGCTAAATTTGAGCATGACTTCTACTTAATATCTACATTATTGTCCTTGCCAGGATTGGATTTAGGGGCAGATGACTATTGGGTGGATTGGTTTTTTTGGGAAATTTGTCCAAGGCTGTCCTACTCAACAGGTCGAGATTTCAGTGCACAAACCTGAGACTACCTTTTGGGATGTCACAGTGTTCAAAAGGCCCCAGTGATGTCAAAAGGATGATGTTACAAGTGGGAACGAAAACAGTGCTTTTCTGCATGGCCGTCAATGTTTAAATTTCCTGTTTGTTTCAGAACTGGATTCTAGGATTGTTTTCCAGCTGCTTGTATGAGTTTTTGAATTGTGTGTGTGTGTTGTTTTAATTGGTTGTTGTTTTTATTTGTTCATCCTATCTGGATCTCTTGTGGACTAGGAGGTAAAGAATAAACTGCCTCTGGGAGGCATTAACCATGGTGCACCAATCATCAACAGCAGTTCTTCAGAGCGTACTTTTTTCATTTAAAAATAAAAAGTGGGCCACACAAATGGAGAAATACACACAGAGAGAGTCACACATGCTTCTTCCTCGATTAGAGTCAGAGAAGAGAACCCAGTCTCTGAAACACGAAGCCCATCTCTGTGGTGGATCCAGGCAGCTTTTTATCCCAGGAACATCCACATTTTAAAAACATGGATGTTCCTGGGAGCTGTCTACACCCACCCCAGAAAGTGCACACTTTCTGGAGTGGGTGTCCAGATGTTGTACTGTGACTTCCCAGTACGACATCAGGAGACTAACCCTCCCACCTTCCCAGAAGCCTCCCTGAACTGAGTAAAAAAAAGAAAATAACTCACCCAGCCTCCCTGTGATGGTTGCCGGATTTCTCCTGGCAGGTACAAATTATGTGCCAGGAGAACTCCGGCAGCCATCCCAGGGAGGCCGGGTGAATTCTTTTCTTTTTTTTTACTCAGTTTAAGGGGGTTTTGGGGGAGGGGGCTGGAATTCCCACAATTTTCGGGGTAATTTAGCCCAGAAAACTGTGGGAATACTGTCTGGACTGCAGTATTGCGGGTTTATCCCGTGCCTCTCAAGAAGGTATGGAATAAACCTACAATCTAATTAATTCACTAAAAACCAGGGGTTTCCTGGTTTGTAGTGAATTAATTCAGGACTGTCCAGAACATTGTCTGGACAACCCCTCATTTATTGCAGAAGTTACTGTAATAAAGGTACTGTCTGGAAGGGCCATGTTTGTGTTTTTGTGAATGGTTAGGACCAAACCCTTCGATGGGATTTATTGACTCTCTTGACCTTGGATGAAAATCATGCATCAAAATCATAAAAGGGGTTACACATGCCCCCTTTCATATAGCAGAATGTAAGGTTTCCAAAACCTGAGCATGGACATTTCTAGCCATGGAAGCCAGACTAGGAAGTTCTCTTGGGTACTGGTTGGTCTTATGCTTGAATATTTCAAGAAGTCAGATGAAGAGGTATGGATAGTAGGGATCCAAAGTGACATGGTAGTAGGGATAACCAAAGGGATGCTGGAAGAGTGTGGACTTCCAGAACTGACTGTATCTTTCATAGATATCATGCTTGAGATAGTTCCCCAAATGACAATGGACACGGAAATCACTAGAAACCTAAATGGATGCAGGTGATAGTGAATCTTCAAAGGAACAGAGCTTAGACCATTTAGCCACCATGTACTTCTACATATTTTTAGAAATCATTTTTTTAAAATCTATAAAATTTACTTTTTAAAAACCTCAACAGCCAATAAAGTCCCAGGCTGGGGCAAGGGCTGGATAGAAATACCTATAGCAACTTTAAACTTCCACCACCAGATTCTGTACTCACATTGATGATTTTATCCTGATGAGTTGGAACCTGGTGGGTGTAAACAGTTCACCCTTGATATTTCCATTCTCATGTGGGTTATTTGACTCCAAATCTAACCTGGCAAGTGGATTTGTCTCCTTTTTTATTTTCTGTTTAAAGCTAGTAGCTTCCTCTGCTTGCCTTATGATGTCAGACAAAGGCCTTTTTATTCTAACAAGCATTAATTAAATGATTAATTGGTTGCAGAGGGTCTTTTTTACGGTCTGTACATGCAGAATTGTTAATCTTTGTTTTAATGCTTTTAAATGATTTTACACTTTTGAAAATGTAATGGTGTTTTAATATGATAACTTGTTTAATTGTGTTTTAACATTTCTATTATCAGGTTTCAAGCCAAGAGAATGGAGGGCTATAAAATAAATCTTCCACTTGCTCTGTTGTGCTTGTGAGAAAAAGATGGGCTATTTAGTGAACAAGAAAGTGCAGTGGGTCCTTGATATCCACTGGGATTTAGTTCCAAAACCACGATTATATACAATGCCACAATAAAAGGTTGCCCCTTACATGAAATGGTGCACAACTCAAACAAAGGTTGGAAATCGTCTGAATTTCTGTGAAATAGTGGGAGGCTGCAGCAGAGTATGCCTACACATCAATATAGTATTGGGTGTGCTCAAAATGATTTGTTTTTCTGAATAATTTCAAAGCATGGTTGGTTGACTCTATGAATGCATGACCTATGGAGATGGCTGGTGGACTGTAAGTAAAGCACCTGCTATGTTGTGCTCTCGGGAGAGGGTGGCCATTTTTGGTGATATGTAAGATGACTACATTGCACTGCCATTCCATCCCCTCTTACTACCCTATATTCTGTTATAGGGCTATATTTTAACACCATCTGATGCAACTCAAGTTTGTAGTTCAGTTTGGCCCTATAACTCTTAGGCTGATAATTCAAAATACCCCTTCCTAAACTGCAAATCCCAGAATTTCATAGAATGATACCAAGGCAACTATAAGTGCTATAACAATGTAATATGATAGTGCCCTCGAGTCAGTTTAACAAGTAGCCCAATCTTCTTCACCGTGCCCCCATACTCCTTTCATCATTCTAAGCCTAGAGTTTTGTTACTGAAGTTTTTTTCCAGCTACAAAAGCATTGTTTCTAAAAAAAATTCAGTTGGAATTTCTCTCTTTCCTTGCATACCTTGGGAACCATTCTGAAATTAGAGCATTCATTTGCACAAAAAGCTTATCACACACAGATTTTGGACTGCTCACCTTCTATCTACTCCAAGTCATTATCCTCACTTCTTTTCCCTAGGTTGCCACACACAGAGAGTCTGCCCCCCTGCCCCAATAACTAATCAATGGCAGAGGAAAGGCAGCAGCTACTAATCTATCTGTCTGATCTATTCCCATGCCAGCGATTAGTATGTCTGAAAAAGAAAACAGCAAGAAAGCAGCAGGGGGTTGATGGAATAAATGCTCTCTAAAACTTGTATAAGACTCTTTTTAGCTTTTCCTCATATATTTCCAGATGTGTGTGTATTTATTGGAGGGGGTGAGGGTTTAAACATACCATGATGTTATAGTGCTGCAGTGAGAGGCTCCATAACAGGACTGGAAAAGGAGATGGGGCAGTGGTCAGTGGCCTCTCTGACAAGTCCTAGTGAGGACCAGGGGAAGCAATGGGATTTTTTTTCTATAGAGGAAAAAATAATATTTTTAGCAGTTACTTTGCCAATTGAAAGGAAACCACATTGAAATTTGTACCCATTTCCCTTCTCCCACTCCGCCCACGGTAGCAGTGGGAGAAGGGCAAAACACAACCACTGACAACCCAATGACTGCCCAAAATAATCCTCAAAGTGCAACTGAACCTTCGCACAAGAACTCCTAGTACAATGGAAATGGGAAAGGAAGATATCAATGGATTTATGTCTGTGTTAATAAAAAGATATACTTTCCAAATGGTCTCCCATATGGGAACAATAGAAGAGAAATGATTTCATCTGGCAAGCCCCAACGGAAGGCACTATTTTCCTAATGTAATCGTGACATACCTGCTTTGTGTGATGAAGTCCCTGATGGGGTTTTTTTATAAAAAAAATCCTTTCCCCCACAGAGGCTGGATTTTATCTCTTTTACAATTTTCTCTTCTTCTCTCTAGGATGTACACCTCAATGTGTGAGTATTTGAGTATGTCAGAAAGGCTGAGAGTAATATCATCAGGAGACTAGACCTCTGTAAATTTGTACCAGGGCTACCCAAGTTCGAATGCTCACAGTACAGACAAGCCTAAGATGCATTCCTCATTTTCAGGGGATAATTGCCACATTGCCAGAAAAGTTCTAATGATGAGGGTAGTAGACTCAGGACCTCATCGCATGGAGGTCCAGAAGCTAGGGGACGGGGACTGTGGGGCCTTGCCCAGCTTAATCTACTTATCATGGTTGGTCATGGGCTCACATCCCACAACATTTCCCAGTTGTTCCTGGATTCGTCCTGTGTTGTCCCCAACTTCTTCAATGAGTATATGGGTAGCCACCAGTATATTCAAGTCTCCTTCTCAGTATGCTGCCAGCATGCTTCTAGGACAGAGACGATGGAGTCCCAATGGAAGTAGCCCTGCATCATATGATGGGCTCCGGTGGGCTCCATCTCAGCAGCATTCTGGCAGCATGTTAAGACAGAAAAAAATCCCATCTGATGAGGCCAAAAGTCTGGAAGAGAAGTGACTAAGCAACAACAATAATGGGAAACCCTGAAAAAAGTTATTAGGGTCTCTTACAGACAAAAGTGGTGGCACTGGAACTAACAGTTATTAGTCCTATGCAGCAAAAGACACTGACAAACCACTTCTGAATGCCCTTTTATTTTGAAAATCCTACAGTGAGAAGATCATTCAAAATGAATGCACTGGGGACAATTAGGATAGAAGACCATCTAAAGGGGAAGAACAAAGAACATGTACAAATCACATTGTTTTTAATGATGCAAGTCAAGTCAAAAGGACATTCTACTGCTGATTTACAGAGATGTGAATTGAAAATCCAAAGCTACATAATACATGTAATAAGAACATGGAATGAGAAAAGTATGTATCAGTGGAAGCTAGAAATTGTAAATCAAGGAATGGAACATTTAATATTGCAATATTTTGTGTGCAAGAATCCAAATGATATCATGCAATAGAGATCAGATTGTAAACAGACATTGGCTAATAGAACATATCTAAGAATTTCAGAAGAATATCAGTCTGTGCTTAATAGATCATAGCAAAGCTTTTGTGTGCATAGATCATGAATAAATATTTAAAATAAATGATAATGCTGTAACATTTCATTGTCCTGATGTAACCTATACCCTGAACAAGAAGCCACTGTTTTGATGGAATATGAAGAAATATAATGTTTTCAGACAAGGGTGCATCTTATCACCCTATCTGTTTAATTTCTATGCAGAACAGATCTTATAGAAAGATGGATTAAATTCAGAAGAAGGCGGTGTGAAAATTACAGGGGGGAAACAGTAATATAACACATGCAGATGACATGATAAAACCAACAGAAAATACTAAAATATTGGAATGACTACTGAAAAAAGTTAGGAAAAAATGCAAAAGCAGTATGAGAACTGAATATTAAAAAAATAATGACTACTAAAGATTTACATAACTTCAACGTGGATTATGAAGACATTAAAATAATTAAAGATTATCTACACCTTGGCTTAATCATTAATCTAAATAGAAACTGTAGTCAAACTCAGGGGAATGCTAGGTCTTAAAACAGTAACTATAAAATAAGATCCTCAGAGATAAAGCCATATTATTGAATGCTAAATTCAGGATCATCCATATAATTTTCTTCCTAGTTTCGATGTCTGAATGAGAAAGTTGGACAGCTGACAGGAAGAGAATCAACTCACTGGAAATGTGGGACGAAGGAGAGTTCTGTTTTGACTAACTCAACAGCTGCTTCTCAGGCTTCATAAATAATTTGCCCTGTGTATTGTGTATCACTTACATTTTATTTACCATATATATACCACTCTGAAATTTTAGGGCATAACTGGTCTGTAAATACAGTATGACACTAGTATCTACACTTACTGTAGAAACAGGAAATAATGGAGAATAGCAAACCCTATTGAAATGAATGACTTTCACCAGAGCTTACCACACTTTGGAGGATCTCAAAAATTCCTAGGGAGGCATCCTCTCTAAGACTTTGCTAGGTCCTCCAACACAATATGTGATAACCTCTGACAGAAGTGCACCATATAATTGCCTAGTGGAAATAGAAAATTACTAGAAATGACATATTTTGTGAAACTATGAGTACTGGTCCCACTTGTATAGGGTTATATTGTATATGAGAATGTATAAATATATTCTTTAAGGGGGAGCCCCTGATCGTGCAGTGAGTTAAACTGCTGATCTGTTGAACTTGCTGACCAAAAGGTCAGCAGTTCAAATCCAGGGAGCAGAGTAAGCTCCCACTGTTAGCCTCAGCTTCTGCCAACCTAACAGTTTGAAAACATGCAAAATGTGAGTAGATAAATTAGAGCAACATGTTACAGCTGAAATGCTATTAGACTCGCAGTGTGCCCCTCCCTTCTCCTTTAGTGCCCCCACCAGTGTTTTCGACCTCTCTCATCAAACTCTTCCCTCCCCCTTCGGTTTCATACCTGTTACAATAGCCTGTCTTTTAAAATATATTTTTATACTTTCTAATCTAATTTTAAATAACTGCTTACTGGGGAGTTGTCGTTCCCTTCTCAGGGCGCTTGTGCCCGCTTTGTGCTGGTCAGTGGCCGTAATAAATTTTTGTTGTTGTTGATTTGATGACAGGGGAAAACCTTTACCTTTAACTATTCTTTAGAGGCTGGGCCAGAATAGATATAGCACATAACTTCCTTCTGTTTACCTTCAGACTAGTGTCTGTAGATGTCAATTCTCTTCTATTAGCATGTGCTTACAGACATAAATCTTGATATGTGTGTAGTAATAAATAAATGCTGGTCAGACAAGAGAGGGAGCATTTATTTAAAAGTACAAGTTTATGAAAAGAGAACATTATTCATTGGAAGCAATTTTCTGTGCATTCACAAATCTGTACTGAAAAACCACAAAGCCTTTAAGTCTTTTAATCTACACAATAAAGCAGCTTAATTTTCACGTAAAATATTTCAGTATGTAGACCGATGAACTGTGTTGAATCTTTGTCAACACAGGCAAGTGCCATTTACAGTCCTATCAGATTTTAGTCTTACTCAGGAATGATGATCTATTGTTCAAGGCTTCTCAAAGACCCAAATGCCAACATGATAAAGTTGCCTTCTTTCTATTTACCAGAGATTTCTGATCGTGTCCTGACACTGACTGTAGTATGAATGGCCTTTTCCTTCTTTTTCTCATATTTTCTTCTCAATCAGACTAGCACAAACAAAAAGCAGACAAAGTTGAATATAAGAGCTTATGAATGCTCAGAACCAGTTTCTACACCCAACAGTTTTGTACAACCCAATATAAAAGTTTTGGCTGATGCTATTTATTTATTATATTTTTATTTTTATTTTTTACTTTACTTGTACCCTGCTTTTCTCCTTGTAGGGACTTTAGGTGCCTAACAACAACACATTTTGGTCACAATTTAAAACAAAGCCAATACCAAAATTTTAAAAAAATTAAACGTACTGTGACGATTTAGATTAAATACAGTTAAAACATAATAAATACAATTAAAATTGCATTTTAAACTCACAATTCCACCCACCCCCAGGATCCCACCTACAACCTTTCCAGCAGCATGGTCCTTATCCTCCCCCAAATGCCTACTGGTAGAGAAAGCTCTTTACCTGCTTGTGGAAGGCAAGCAGGGATGGGCCCATCCTGGTCTCTCTTGGGATGGAGTTCCACAGTATGGGACCAGTCACTGAAAAAGCGCTCCCCCATGTTCCCACCAAACAAGCAGCTAGTGGGACAGAGAGAAGGATCTGTCCGGTAAATTGTAGGTGCCCAACAGGCAAGAGGTACAGTCTTTCAGGTAACCTGGACTGAAATTGTATAGCAGTTTGTAAGTCAAAACCAGCATTTTGAATTGTGCCCAGAAACTTGTTGGCAGTCTGTAGAGCTGTTGCAACAGCAGAATTGTATGTTGCTTGTAACCAGCCCCGGTTAGCAGTCTGGTTGCTGCTCTTCGAACCAACTGAAATTTTTGAGCACTTTTCAGAGATAGCCACACATAAGGTACATTACAGTAGTCCAAGATGGGTGTAGCCAAAGCATGTACCACGATGGCCAGATCTGACTTCTCCAGGAATTGATGCAGTTGGTGCACTAGCTTTAATTGGGCGAAAGCACTCCTGGTCACTGCTGACACCTGGGCCCCCGTTTTCAGAACCAAATCTAGGAGTACCCCCAAACTGAACCTGCATTTTCAGGGGGAATGTGACACCATCTAAGACAGGCTGAATCCTTATTCCCAGATCTGTCTTTCAACTGCCTAGGAATATTTCTGTCTTGTCTGGATTAAACTTCAATTTGTTGCCCTCATCCTCTCCATTACAGCTGCCAGCCACTGATTTAGCACAGGAACCACTTCATTTGGAATTAGATGGAAAGGAATAATAGAGTTGGGTGTCATCAGTGTATATATGGCACCTATAGAGCAAAACTCTGGATGACCTCTCCCAGGGGTTTCATGTAGATGTTGAATAGCATGGGAAACAAAACATAACCCCCGAGGAACTCTACAAGCCAATGGCCAAGGAGTCGAACAGAAGTCCCCCAGCACCACCTTCTGAGAATGTCCCTCCAGGAAGGAACAAAGCTACTAAAGAACAGTACCTGCAAGCCCCATCCTAGAAAGGCAGCTCAAAAGGATACTATGATCAATGGTATCAAAAGTCACTAAAAGATCCAGGAGAACCAACAGGGACACACTCCCCCTGTCCAGTTCTCTGTGTAGGTCATCCACCAAGGTGACCAAAGCTGTCTCTCTCCCATAACCAGGCCTGAAAACAGATTAAAATTGATCTAGATGCTTTATCTGATGCTATTGCAGATCATATCAAAATCACTCTTAGAGTTAAATGACAGACCATAAACCTTATGGATATGAAATGAAAAGTAACTACAATCCTGTTCCTTTAATTAGGAATAGAAAACATGCAGCCTCTTACTCTTGGACTACATTTTGTTCATCCTCATTATGGGATTTAGCAACCTTAACATATCTATATTCACTAATTGCTAGTTTTGCATGTAACTGTATAGAAGGTTAGGCATAAGATATGTATGGTGTTTGCTATTTTTTCTTCACCATCTTTCTTCTTGTATCACTATACCTGACAGCTGTTTTTCCCTCCTCCTCCTCTTCCTCCTCCCCCTCTCCTTAGATCACTCTTCCAAACTAGACATCTTTGATTATAGACAAGGTTTTGTATTAATGCTATTTTAAAGTTTCAATCACTATGGGTATGGATCAGCACCATGACATACAAATGCCACACAGGGCTGATCCAGATTAACTCAGAGCAGGGCCACCTTAAAGAACAGAAATATGTGGGTGGGACTGCACTTTATCCAGATTTTGCCTTGCTAATTTGATAACTCTGCTGGAGAGATACACTACTGTCTCTCACATTTCCCAATACTCATTTTTGGCTATTATTAAGAGAGAGTGATGGGACTTCATATCCCACAACAGTAGGATGGTCCATTATTCTCCAGCCTTGCTTTAAATATGTAGGTATCCCCATACAGTCCAAACAATGTGCTTGAGGAAGATGGCACTGTCAGCTGCCCAAATAATGCCCTTTCCCTGCCTACGCAGTGGGCGGGGAAAGGTTGTTAGCTTCTCCCACGAAGGGAGATGATTGGTTCCATGGCATGGAACTTTCCAGGGAATGGGCGGAGGCTGCCTGGCACGTTGGGGCAGCCTCCTGCGCCATTCGGCTCTAGGCGTTGAGCGAAGAACACTGAGGATTACCAGCTGAAGCCAGGTCGGTAGGGCTGGGGTGGGGGAGCCAGCATGGAGAGCTTGGCCTTCAGCTCTCATGGCTCCCTGCCTTGGAGCACCCTCACCCATGGGACCATGGCCTCTGGGAATGGCGCATTAGGGATTTTTCGGCCCCTTCCTCCCTACCGGGAACCCCTTCCGTACCTTGCCCAGCAGTGGATGGGCCTGGGTGGGGATCCGCGGCCGCCGCTCCCGCCTGCTGCCTTTTTATTTTCGCTGGCCTGGCGGCGGGCTGGAGTCTCGCAGCTTCTTTCCTTTTCTTTCGGCGCAGGGGGCCGGCTGCGGCTGGCCTTTTTCGGGGCCTGATCCGCGCGGCCGCCCCTCCTTGTTTTTGGGGGGTGCTCCGCCGTTCGGGGCGGCCTCCTTCCCTGGTGCGGTCCCCCGCCGGCGCCACCAGCGGCAGGGCTCTTTGTTGCCCTGGGCCGCGGTAGGCAGGCGCGCTGCTGCAGGCGGGGGCGCGCAGCGGTTTCGGCGGCCCCTTAGCAGGGCTGGCCCCGGCGCGCGCCACCAGCGGCGTGCTCCTGGCCGCTCCTGGGCCTCGTGGCAGGGAGGCGGCCATTGCCCGGGGCGGGGTTCGGGCGCCATCTTGGGATGGTCGCCACTAGTGGGCGTGGCCCGGTAGCCATTTTGAAGAGGTCGAAATTGAAAGGGGCGTGGCCCGGCGGCCATTTAAAAGAATTTAAAAAAAAAAAAAGAGAGAGAGGCAGGGCGTGGCCTCGGCGGCCATTTTGAGGAGGTCGGAATTTGGAAAGGGGCGTGGCCTCGGCGGCCATTTTGAGGAGGTCGGAATTTGGAAAGGGGCGTGGCCTCGGCGGCCATTTTAGGAGGGCCAAAAAGGAAAGAAGGAGGCGTGGCCTTGGCGGCCATTTTAGGAAGGTCAAAATATATATATTAAAATAAAATAAAATAAAATAAAAAAAAAATTTAAATAAAGGAATATAAGGAAATAAAAATAAAATAAAAATAAATAAAGATAAAACTATAAATGAATATAAATAAATAAATAAATAAAATACAAATATAATACAGAACAAAGATAAGGCGCCGGGAATGTGGCGCAGCTGGTTGGGAGTCAGCTGCATAGGATCTCCACTGACCAGAAGGTCATGAGTTCGAGGCTGCCCAGGTCGGGTGACCTCTCCATCTATTGTGTGGTTCATGCTTGTTAATATATGTTGTTACGAAAAACAATTAAATCTATATATAATATAATAAGTTTGTTGGTACAATTGATTTTATAGTTAATAAATGAGCATTTATAAGGAAAAGACGGATGATAAGGGAATACGGTTATACATATATAGATGAATAAAGCAAAGATGTAGGGGCTGGCAGTGTTGAGGAGCTTTCGCTGTCAGCCCCAGGTTTTGTTTTTTATGAACGGGAATAGATCAACAGGTATTCCTCATGCCGGCAACATGCCGCCGTTTAGATGTGATAGTTAACTCTTCATCTGGTCTTTTCTTTTAGGATGTCCCATCGGAAAAAAATTTGGGTGGCCCTAAGGGGCAGGGCCCTGCGAAAAAAGGCTGCCACAAGGCACCCTCCAGCTCAACCTTATCATCGTCGGAGGGCGAGGGTGTTTCCATAGAGGAGCTGCAGGCCTTTGCGGCGCGGATGCAGAACGTCGAACGACAAACTGGTTTGTCAACCCAGGACCAGCAGTAGGCGGTTCGTTGGGCCAACACTAAAAGTGTTTTTAAAGAT
The DNA here is from genome assembly GCA_030556195.1 of Anolis apletophallus. NCBI lineage: Eukaryota > Metazoa > Chordata > Lepidosauria > Squamata > Anolidae > Anolis > Anolis apletophallus. Next base: position 66,887,128 of record JARBWK010000007.1, on the reverse strand, counting down.
CTCTTGTCTCGTATGTCTTTTGTAGAGACCAACATAGCCACAGGAGGCGAATGGAGCAGGCGGTCCCGGAAGTAATGGCTGTTCCAGGAGCCCACGATGTGACGACAATGACGGAGGTGCTGCCCGTGGTCCCGAGTACACCACTATCCGGGAGGATGCCACGTGCTACCAGTAGTCCTGTTGGGTCGCCACCTCCGACCACAAGGGAGCCGGCTACCCAGGCCGGGCCATGCGGGGTCAGCCCGCCGGATTCATTACAGAGGCCGTGGCCGGACCTTCTTCGGTTGAGAAGCCGACCACCTCCCAAGGTACCTCCACCACATTGTCTTGGCCCTGGGACCAGGTCCTGGCGCCCAGCACCATTCAGGGTCAGTTAGCAAGTGCGGAGGTTGCTTCTTTGACAGATAGCACTCCAGTGGTTCCTACACAGTTAACAGTAGACATGCCTACATGTAGCACAGGCACAGGGGTGGGCGCTTCCTCTCAAGTCGCTACTCAAGAGATAGTTACACTGGAGTCAGCGAGGACGGGGGAGGCCAACCAGTTTTGGGGAACCAGTAAGTGGCCACCACAGGCCACACCAACGCAGACCTCTCTAGCGTTGGGTTCACATTTGACAGATAAAACAATTGAAAAAATTTTGAGAAATGAATACATAGACTTGTTCTCACTATACTACAAAGAGCGAGAACGTAAAGAAAAGGAGGAGCTCGTCGAGGAAGCTAGCGGGCTCTTAAGAAGAGAAAGGTAGACCAGGCGTGGGAAAACTGGTTGTCCTGTTTTACAATTTACTCGTCCTACTTGTAGAGGCCCATCCAGCTAGGGCCCAGGCTTTGTTGTCTATCAAAACATAATTCAGTCGGCGTATGTCGATGGCCCACCTAACGCGTGGCTGATTTACGATAATCGCTTCCGCAATAAAGTGGCTAGCCGGCCTAACATCCGCTGGGACCTTATTGACCAACAAATATGGATGGAGGTCATGAACCCCACGAGGTCGCCCACCATTGAAAAAACTGATAGTGGCCATACATTGAAGAACAAGGGTTGGCAGCCCTTTCGGCAGGGGGCTCCCAGTTACAGGCCCAGCGACAAAAGCCCATGTGCTGGAGTATGGCCCAGGGAGCCTGCTCACGTAGGGGCTGCACCTTTCAGCATGCTTGTTCCATCTGTGGTGGCACACACCCAACAAAGAATTGCTCGAGGGTGCGCTCCTTCAGAGGCTGGAATAAGAGATGGCCAACCCAACAGGAGACAGGCACCTCAAACCTCTATTTCCAAAGGGCCCCAGCCCAATCAGGGTTGATAAGCTAAAAATTTGGCTGAGGGATTACCCGGATAGGTCATCGGCTCATTATTTATTGGAAGGTTTTTCAAAAGGTTTTAGGATTCCTGCACAAGGCCCTCGTACCCACTTCATGGCACCTAATCTAAAATCCACGCGTGGAATGGAACTATTAGTACAGCAAAAAATCGATAAAGAGGTTAGGGAAGGTAGGGTCATAGGTCCATTTAGTTCGCCCCCAGTCTGCGTTTAGGTTGCTACCCGTACATCCACTGGACTTTGAGTTGCTCGGTTTCAATTTCAGGGCCTTTTTACATGGATCGAGCTCTTCCCATGGGATGCTCGGTGTCATGTGCTGCTTTTGAGAGGTTTAGTACGTTTTTAGAGTGGGCAATTAAAAGAAATCGGCTTGTAGAGGGTGGTGCACTACCTCGATGATTTTCTTTTCATTGGGGCGGCGGGATCCGCGAAATGTGTTTAATTGCTTGAGTCCTTCCAGCAGTTGGCACATGACCTGGGGGTCCCACTAGCAGAGGAAAAGACAGAGGGCCCTCACACAACACTAACCTTTTTGGGGATAGAACTCGATACCATCCACCAATACTCTAGGCTGCCTCCTGATAAGTTACTAGAACTTAGATGCAAGGTTCAGAGCTTTATGCTCCGGAAAAAGGCAACATTGAGAGAGTTCCAGTCCATTATAGGGTGCTTGAACTTTGCATGCAAGGTTGTGGCCCCGGGAGGCCTTTTTTACGGATGTGTGATGCTATATCAGGTGTAACATCACCCCATCACCACATTAGAGTTACTCAGGCCATTAGGGCGGATTTTTGCAACATGGCTGGAATTTTTATCTGATTTTAACGGGGTTTCATTTTGGAGGCAGGAGTTAATGTTGAAGGATGCACTTCAGGTGGGATCTGACGCTTCAGGCGCAGTTGGCTTCGGAGTTTTCTTCCAGGGTCACTGGTGTGCTGAAAGGTGGCCCCAGTTATGGCACACCCAGGGGTTCACTACCGATTTGACATTTCTTGAGTTCTTTCCCATTCTGGTAGCGGTCACTTTGTGGTCTGACAGATTTGCCAACTCGGTAGTACACTTTTGGTGTGACAATTTGTCAACAGTTCATGTCATCAACACGTTAACGTCCAAATCGCCCAGGGTGATGGGGGCCCTTAGACATTTCACTCTACATTGCCTAAAGTTTAACATCATGTTTCGAGCCTTTCACATCACTGGCCTCGATAATACCATAGCTGACGCTCTATCTCGCATGCAGATGGAGCGATTCAGGCTGCTCGCACCCAACGCAGACGTTCGGCCGGAACGCATGCCAGGCCATCTTTGGCAGGTTGGAGTGACGAGGCTTTGAATGGTATGGCTTGGGCGTTGGCTCCGAGTTCTCAGAAATCATATTCAAGGGCCGTTCGGGAATTTAGAGAATTTAGGCAGCAGTACTGTTTACCCGAGGTTAGTCCGCTTCCTTACGAGCATTTAGTTCAATTTTGTGTCTACCTCCGTAGGAGTGGTTTGTCCCCAGGATCTATTAGGTCTAAATTGGCTGGGTTAGCCTATTGGTTGAAGGCTCAGGGCTTACCGGATACCACCAATGACTTTCGGATCCACAAGATCGTGTTGGGATGGTCACGTCAGCGGGGCCCGTCCCAGGACGATCGAGAACCTTTGACCCCCACAATCTTGAAAGGTTTAAAACAAAGTTGGCCGGGAATTTGTCAGTCCCATTATGAACAGATTTTGTTTCATGCTGCAGCTTTAACAGCCTTTTTTGCAGCGCTGCGGGTTAGTGAGTTAGTTGCATTTCCAAGGAGGACAGAACCCATCGTGCATTGTTAGATTCAGATATACAGATGGGTTCAGATTGTGTCCTCATTTTGATTAGATCTTCCAAAACAGACCAGAGAGCTGTGGGCAATAGGATCAGGTTAACAAGGTGTAGCGATTTAGATTTATGTCCGGTGTCAGCTTTAACGCAATTCATAGCAATGCGTCCCAAGTGTGCTGGATACCTCTTTTCCCATCAGAATGGGTCCCCTTTAACAAAATATCAGTTTTGGACAATAACAAAGAGGGCTTTGGATCGACTAGGGTTAGGGCACCATAAATTTGGCACACACTCATTTAGAATTGGAGCAGCTTCCTCGGCATCTCAATTGGGTCTACAACCTAATATTATAAAGAAGATAGGTAGATGGAAGTCCGATGTTTTTAAACGTTATATTCGTACCTCGATGTTTTAACAAGTTTTTCTCGTTTCAGACACATGGATGGGGGCGCGGAGGCGGAGGATCCTTATATGTGGACACAGTTATATCCACTGGGCTGAAAGACATGCATTGAGGTCCTCCTTTGGCCAAAATTTAGGTTTGGGCAGTGTTGCCACAGTCCAATGGAAGGGCATTCGTGGCCTTCATTGGGCGGGTTTGATCCCTTTATTGTTAGGTAATGAGAGCGAGCCCCCTCCTGATGTTCTGGTCCTCCACGTGGGAGGGAATGATGTTGGCTTACTCCAGGGTAAGGCCTTGTTTTTGCAAGCTAGAAAGGATATTTTTAAGTTATGGCGGGCTTGGCCGCTTTAGGGGTGAGAACCCACAATTTTATAGGGTTGATGGAGTCCATTTGTCTGACACGGCAAATGGTCAATTCCTTTTAGATTTACAGTTGGGCATTAGGTTGGTGTTGAGGGATGTTGTGGGTGATGGAGACTGAATGGACATTCGTCTCCAATCTGTGGCGTAAATAGTTTAGGGTTAGCCATAGACCCATATTCTCACATGCACTCCTCAAGTCGGGACGGGCCAGTGCACAAATACACTTACCAAGACTGCGGTCGGGGTAAAGGGGATGCATTGGTCCTGAGACTTTGAGAGTTCTGTTGAATATTGTTCGAGATTTTTGATTGTGTTCTTCCTTGAGAGGTGACAAGTTCTGGTGTGATAGGGGAATCAGGAGAATTTTCCCGTTGCTACATATAGTTCCCTTGACACCTGAGTTTTAGTCAAGCTAAGCCTAAATAGGTAACTTTAAAAATAAAAGTTGCCCTAATTTGATCCAACTACTGTTGTCTGTCTCGTTATTTCGGGGGTTAGAAGATAATGCCCTTTCCCTGCCTACGCAGTGGGCGGGGAAAGGTTGTTAGCTTCTCCCACGAAGGGAGATGATTGGTTCCATGGCATGGAACTTTCCAGGGAATGGGCGGAGGCTGCCTGGCACGTTGGGGCAGCCTCCTGCGCCATTCGTGCTCTAGGCGTTGACCCACCACTCCCGCCCGGTTACAGTATATTGGTCGCCTTAGGGGCCGGGTAGGAATTTTTTCCCCTTCTATGTTAAAAAAAAAAAAAAAGACAAAATAAATATACAAGGGGGGGTTTTTTGCCTACCCTGTATTGTTACTGGGACTTTTTCCAGGATGGTGGTTCTATAATTAGGATAGCGTAAATAGTTTAGGGTTAGCCATAGACCCATATTCTCACATGCACTCCTCAAGTCGGAACGGGCCAGTGCACAAATACACTTACCAAGACTGCGGTCGGGGTAAAGGGGATGCATTGGTCCTGAGACTTTGAGAGTTCTGTTGAATATTGTTTGAGATGTTTGATTGTGTTCTTCCTTGAGAGGTGACAAATTCTGGTGTGATAGGGGAATCAGGAGAATTTCCCGTTGCTACATATAGTTCCCTTGACACCTGAGTTTTAGTCAAGCTAAGCTTAAATAGGTAACTTTAAAAATAAAAGTTGCCCTAATTTGATCCAACTACTGTTGTCTGTCTCGTTATTTCGGGGGTTAGAAGATAATTTAAACATACAGATAGGTCCTAAAATAAAGAAGTAGAAATGAAGGTCCATTCATTCCGTTGAATTCTGTTTACAGAGCTTGAAAAAGTTATTTATTGAGACTATATCTTCCACAATCCTCCTGGCCAGTGTGATCATGTTTAGAAAAGATTTCTGGAAACTATTGTTTCAAAAGAGTAACTTTTCCAAGTTCTGACCGTCTTGTTTCTTTCCCCCTTTTTTTGGAAGCTATGTTCATCAACATTTATATAAATAAACATAAAAAATAATTGGCTTGGATCTAAAGCATCCATTGTTCAATGAGTCTCTGCTCACAAAAAAGTATATCCAACTTTCCCACTTTTTGCTGTCTACAATCAACTTCCTCACTGTGGTATTTCAATGCATTCTGTATAGTTTCTCAAATGTGGCTTTTGAGGAATGTTGGAAACGATGGCAGGGACATTCCTATGCATGAAAAGAATGCCATTCTTGCATTTCTGCATTCCACTATATTATCGTTAATTTTTTTAAAAACACCCAAAGGATTGTAAAAAGTGAGAGAAATGACTGTTTTAAAATTCAGCTAAGGAGATTACAAATGTGTAGACACCACTTCGTAAAAGAAGAATTTTTAAAGGAATGATTATAAAATTATCATACTCCATTCTCTTTACCAAAACATTTATGCAGAACAGTTCTGTCTTGCTCTGTGGCTGATATTTAATCACAGGATATTTTAATCTATTTTGTACTATGCCAAAGAAAGATGCTGGGTTTATTGATTTAACAAACTGTAGATAGGAGAGGGAGATTAAAGAACTGTATAACACATTGAAATAAGTGGGAGCACTTTCAGACAGATAGTGCTCGGTAGTCACACCATATATGCTTGCTTACCACAGGCAATGAATTATGGACTCAATTCATGCTCTCACATATTACAATGCCTTCAGAAACTATGCAGAAATGATAAAGAATGTAACATATTGGCACATGCCACAATTTCTCATGTCTTGCCCATTTATATGTACAGTTGCCCCCCCCCCCCTTCCATCCATGAGATTGGTTTTGGTACCGCACATGGATACCAAAATGTACAGGTATTTAAGCCCAATATAAATAAAATTGCTGACAAGTCTGAAGTGAGCTAGATTGCACATCAGTGAACATAAATGACCCCCTGTCAGAAACTGTGGTCTCCACAAAGACGAAAGGGAAGTGTCAGGGACCATACTATTGTGTTCCCAACTCTCCCTCAGAGACGCAATCCTTTCACTCTCAGAATGAAAGCAGGAGGAATAGTCAGATCTGAAGTTGGTTGATCCTACAGATACGGAGCCTGTGGATACAGAGGGTGGAATGTATCTAGTTGTCAGACCATTACAAAGACACAAAATGCAAAACAGCAGATGACTATACAAGGTAATCTTCCTCTTAAGTTATATAAATGTTTACAATTTGAAATCACTGTAACAGAAAAGAAGCATTCCCAATCTGTTTATCTAGTACAAATACCTATAAATACCTATAAAAAGAAGCATTCTCAACTGTTTATCTTGCACGAATACCTATCGAGAAGATGCCTATTGTCAGGATAGTATATGGAGAAATAGAATGGTTTCCCGTTGGCAAAATAACTATGCTTTATTACCCTATTTGTTTAATGTGTACACTTAACCTATTTTGTGTAATGCTCAGGTGAGAGAGGTTTGAAACCTGAAGAAGGAGACAACAACAATTTGAGCTATTCAGATGACATTATATTACTAGTAGAAAATAGCAAAGATTTGGAAGAAGTACTGAGGAAAGTCAAGGGGGAAAAATCCTATGGCAGGCTTACAGTTTAACATTAAAAAAAATTGTAACCATAGATTATTTATATCACTTTAAAAAACATAATGAAGACATTGAAATAGTTCAAGATGTTCCATACCTCGACTCAGTTATTAATCAGAATTGAGACTATGGGTAGGAAATCAGAAGAATACTTAGATTAGGAAAGAAATAGACAATATCCTAAATCATAATGTTTTGATTGTCCATGCCAACATATTTCCAATGTCTGTGGTTAGAAAGTTGAACAACGAAGAAAATATTACTGGAGGAAAACCAACTGATTTGAAATGTGTGTGCTAGGGAAGAGTTCTATCAGTCCTGTGGGCTGATAAGAATATCAAAAAAAAGCATCCTAGAGCAAATCAAACCTGAACTCTAGAAGCCAAGCCATTTTTATTGAGACTGTCATACTTTGGGGATCAAGAAAAGATAGGACTCACTAGAAAACACAAGAATACTTGATCACATAGAAGACATCAGGAAAGTGGATGACTTAATTCTAGGTGGGCAGACCCTGTCAAAGAAGTCACAGTTCGTGTTGATGAGCAGATATTTTGAGAGGTCTCTCATCCATAAGGTTGCCATAAGTTGATGTTGACATGACAGTAGTTATCAACAAAAACAATAACCTTTTACCCAATATGTGACCCAAAGTTTCAAGTAGACACACCAGGTTTAATTTACTACTTAATAATAACCAAGGGTGTGTCTCTTTAAGGAATAACTGTACTTTTTGCTTGGTCAGCAGCTAGAAAAAGCTATTAAAATCCTGGTCTTTTAATTAGTCCTTTGCTATATATACTTGATTCAAAAAACACAAAGACATTCACTGGTGATTTTTTTTCTGATGTCAATCTGCTAGCAAGCTGGAATATGAATAAATTTCTGATGCCGCAGTTAAGGTTTTAATTAAAAGGACTGTTATGACATCTGTTCATACAATGAGCCCAAGGCAATGAGAAGTATCACTTGAATCTGAAATGTAAGGAAAAATCTTTCTAGAGTAATATAAATACTAAATATTAGAAAGGAAGAAAACACTAAATATCACTACAGTCATTTCAAAAAGAAGGCACAAAATTTCTAGATGTCTACTTAATTAGCCAGTCTACTTAATTAGCTAGCTAAGTCCTTGTTCTTGTTCCATGGAAGCCTTGCTTGGAAGATTCATGTTAAAGAGTCTTTGTTCATGGTTTGACTCTTTGCCTCTTGGGATTATATACTCATGCTGTGGATTAATGTTTTCCTGGCTATTTAGATTTGATTACAAAAGTGTGGATTTTGCTTTTGAACTTTGCTGAACCCTGCCTTGGAATTCTGTATACCTGCTTATCAACCTATCTTATTGGACTTATCTATTTTCTTAAAGCATATTTTTACCATGCTGTTTTTACTTATCTTCAATAAAAAAGATTGTTTTTCTACTCAACGTGTGGTGTTTTAAAGTCGGAGGGTTATTCCTGTTCTGGAGTGCAACAGAAAGCCCCAATCAGGATAGGGGAGAGATTTGTCTCTCCTAGCAGCAGCCAGAGTTCCAATAAATTGTTGAATCTGCAAAGAGGAGGACTGGCTGATATGTCAATACTAGTAAGAAAATCTGTGCTGGGCTGGGAATTAATTCCTAAACTGAAGTTCTATTAGTTAAAGACATTCAATGAGTTAGCTACTGTGGCTTCTTTGAAAAAAATGTTTTTGTCAAAAGTTTTTTTAAAATCCCAAAATTAAGTAGATGTATGAATATTTCTGAAAATTGAGGGAGGAATGATCCCATTATCTTGTGTCATTGTATAGAAAATTCAAGGAGATAACTCTTGAAGTTTTTTCAATATTGTTTGTAAAAACTTTGAAATCCCCCCCCCCCCCCAAGTTTGTGTATGAATGAAACATTCTGAAACTTGATGGACTAAATGTGTTCTATAAATATAGCAAGTTTTATGGCAATAGCTCTAACAATGAGAGAGGAATACATCTCTGAAGTTTCCCAATTTGGTAAGGAAAGTAACAAAACAGTAGTTGACTCATTATAGTTATGATACAGGCCTGTCTAATTTCAGAAATACCTTAGAAATTATTTTTCACACCCCCTAATTTTGTAATGAGTATTGAAACTTTTTTTTCATTAATTGCACATGTGTACTAGAAACCAAGAAGACTGAAGCATGTTTATTATACTTTGAATATAATTTGGAGAAAAATATTATTTCCAGTAGATTTAATGGCAATGAAAAGAAGACAACATTATAGATGCTAGACAGTTATAAGTAGCCAGCCATCCTGTTGTTTCACCTGGACCACACTAAAGATTGAATCCATCCATCTGTAACCTTGCTGAACATTATCATTATTGAGAGTCAAGTCATCGCATAATATAGTGTTCCCTCACTTATTGCTGGGGTTAGGTTCCAGGACCTCCTGCAATAAGTAAAAAACCACGATGTAGGGATGCTCTATTTATTTTAATATTTATACATTATTTTAGTAGTTATACACTATTTTAAGTCTTTATAAACTTAAAATAGATTGAAGGAAAGAAGGAAAGACCCTTCAAGGCTGGAGGGGGGGGGGCGGACTGAGGAGGGAAAGCGCCTTGGAGAGCGGCGGCGGCTAAACCTCACAAAACAGTGAAAATACCATGATATATATTTTTTGAAATCCACAAAATAGCAAGTACGCAATAAGTGAACTGCAAAGTAGCGAGAGAACACTGTATGTCCAAATACAATAGCAATGGTTTAATCATTTTGGCTGTTAGTGAGAATTCAGGCTTGGTTTACTATAAGATCCGTTCATTTGTCCTTTTGGGCAGTCTATGGTACTCAAGACAATCATTTTTCGATATTCAGAATTTTTAATGGACTTTCTGTCACGATGCCGGGTCTTGGCCAGCCCCTTAAACACACACACAGAGACGATATTCAGCTAACTACTTTATTGAAGAATAGAAACAGTTGTAAAGGTATTGTCCATAAAAATATCAAAAGTAATCCAAAGGTAAAGAGTCCGTGGTAATGTCCAAAAGCAACTTGGCAAGGACGTTTCCAAAAGCTTGGCAAGGCTCCGCTCAGCAACAGCGGATCAAGGAACAAGGCAAGGTTGCAAGGTCCAAGGCACTCCTTGGCAGGCCACAAGCCCAAACTTGGCTACGTGGAACTTAGCTCGCTACACGCCTGTAGATGATAGACGTGGCCGAGGTACTGAGGATCCGTTCCCACGGATCCTCTACTTAATTCCCTTGGCGAGGACCCCGACGCTCTAGGCTTCACCTCCAATCTATGCTTCGGGCCCGCGCCCCCTTTGGCCGGTCTAGGCTGTGGTGCCAGCCCCTCCTGCTAGCCTCAATGCTCCGTCTCCTATCAAAGCTGCGACCTTGCCTCCCAACACCTGGTTCCCTATCTTCGTGAGAGTCAAACTCCCCTTGCGCTTCCATGGACTCATCCTCCTCCATTTCCCACATTCGTTCCTGTGAACCTAGCCCCCCGGTTTCTCATAGCCTTCGCTATCACTGCTTTCTGAACCCCTCTGACCTTCCACATTCTCGTACGGGTCAGGCCATCCGTCATCCCAGGCCAGGCTCTCTGTGGGAGAAGAAGGCCCAGCTAACTCATTAACCCCTTCTTCCATTCCCTCCAAATCCTCCTCAGAATCTTCCTCAGCTGCTGCTGGTTCTAATGCAAGTGGGACCCCCGGTGCTGCCCCTTGCCCCCCAGGCACGAAAGAGAACTGGGTTGCTACACTTTCTTTAACTTTCTCTCTTTCTCTGAAGTCTCATTCTTCATTTCTTATTCACTTTGACTCCATCCACCATTCACTGCCCCTCTGGTGTGTTATGACTCCTATTATAGTCCCTCCATTCACAGAATAGATGTCCTTTGGTACAGATTGAACATTACTTCACTGGATGGCAAAATGTTTATGGGAACATGAATCCTCCTGCAGTATAATGAATGCAACTCAACGATCACAGTCACTACATTTAGAATTGTGATGGTTCACAACCAGATATAATTTACATCATTTCCATAATTCTTAAGGGAGCTGGACTAATTGTGTCCAACCCTCTTTTCACTGTCATCGCTGCAATAGGTATGCATGCGGTAATTAGCTTGATCAGGAACCTGCCTCCTGAAACAGCTAGGGACACGACTTGAGCTGCTAATTAATAAACAGAGATAATACTTAATACAGAACTGTTTGTTCAAAATGCACTGATTTTTCAACACGTGTGGAGATAAAAGACATCAACATCATTAAAGGTTCACTGCTGCTGATTAAGCTGATACCGGAAAATAGCCCTGAGCTCTTGGTGATGCATTAAAAATAATCATTAAATTCTGAGATCTAAAGGAGTATTTTTTACATTCAAATCTAAGTCAATGGTTTTCTTTCACAGAAGTGGACTTTATGTGGAATGCACATAAAAAGTATTACAGTTTGAGCATCTCTTATCCAGAATCCCGGAATTCAAAATTGAGATAGTGGTGGGATCTACACTGACTTGTTCTCCTGGAACCAATCTGGCATGTCGTATACTGGATCAGACCATGATGATTTTTAAAGCTACCCACCAGCTGCTGCAGAAGCAAGATGGCTGCTTTTACTATCCCATTCTGTTCTTGTCATGAAGTCTCTGTGGCCAACATGGGTCTTGTTGCTAGCCATCACTTGCAACAATGTCATCTGGGATGATGCACAATAAGGATGGGAGGGAGGAGGAGGAAGTATTCCTTCTTCTCCCCACTCCCTTCTCTAGTCACTTCTGTTGCCCCAGTCAATGTCACTGCAGGCAATGGCTGACTGGCAGGACCCATGTAACATGAAACTACTGTGACATAGAGATCAGGAAGGGATGGTAAATGCCATCCCATGTTCCCAGGCAGCCCAAGACTAGGAAACACAGAATGGCAGTATAAACAGTTGCAGTCAGTTCCATCTCAGAATTGGCCCGCTGTTGCACTTCAGACAAGGAGCACCCCACCTAGTCACACACACAACATACAGTCTCTGAATAAATAGGCTTTTATTGAATCAAATATAGGGTCCAACAAAAGGGTTAAAAGAAGATCAATAGTAGAATATATCCAAGGTAAAACACACAGTTCAAAATAGTCCCAAAAACTAAAGGCAAAGATATAATCCAAAATCCAAAGGCAAAGGTAAAATGCTTGATGAAAATCCCATGAATAATACAAGGCAGCTATACAAGCAAAATGTACACAAAGGCCTAGGCAAAATCAGGAGCTTGGAGACAAGACAAGATCTGGCATGGTATTCTAAACGAAGCTTGGAATCTGAAGACAATTTCTCTAGCCAACTAATATAAAGACAAAATTAGTTTCAGTTTGCAAACCGACTGCTATGTCGCAAGCTGGCTGGCTGCCTAGATTGCCAAATGCTATCTCGGCGGTCAAATTCCCAGATGTTCCGTTATCAACATCAAAACTTTCAGAGTCCTGAACACAAGAATTCTCATCTAATGAGGCCCTGGGAAGGGAACTGTTCCCAGAAAAGCAAGCCTCCTCTGCAGGGTCACTTTGAATCTCAGAGTTCTCACTAAGCATCCCATCATCAGCATTTGCAGGAACAATTCCATCATCAGCATTTCCAGATACAGTACATTCCCATCATCCCTAGCATGCACATGAGCACCAGGCTGAAACACCACACCCAACTGCTTACGTGGATCCAAAGTTGGAGGTTGCTCCAAATTCTAGGCAATAACTTGGGAGTCTTCTTTGACTTTGGTTAATAAGGGTCAAGACTGTTCTACCCCTCATTTTCGCCCACCTACGGTAGTAAAGGTTTACAACAGTACCTCTGGGACTAACAGCTGCCCTTAGTGGAAATTTTGAACATTGCATGAGGAGATAGTAAAGAGATCCTCTTGGCATGTGCAGAACTAAACAGACATATACTTTTGTATGCCACCAGTATTTTTGTGTGTAAAAAACATTGTTTTTGAAAATAAGTTTGGTATAAAAAATAAGGAGGTTTGTCCAAAATGCAGTGGATTTTAAAGTAATACACTTTGTGTATATTCCCAATTTTTGTGGAAGTGATTTTGAAAGAATAAGTCCAAAGCTGTAAAAATTCTCATCAGTCCACGATTCTTCAGATTTTCTTAAATATTTGTCAACTATTTTGAAACATTATTTCTGTCTTTCCAAAATATGCATCAAATACACATTTCCAAGAGAGAATATGTTTAAACAAATCAGTGAATAATCAAATTTGCAAAAGTTAAAACCGCAGATGTAGAGGGACGACTATAACGTAGTCCACCATTGTGGAATGTTGTTTTTGAACAGAGTTGTTTTCACCTAGACTAAAGCAGGAATGCAGACAGACAATCAAACAGGATGCAGCACAGAGAGGGGTGGTTTTATGTGTTGTTGCTTAAGAATGCTGGTGCTGGTGTTGCTGCAACTTGGTAGAAGGCACAAAGAAATAAAGCCATAATCACCCAATGATGCTTCTGGGCAGGAAAAAATCAATATTAACTTCCTCAGGAACGTTTTTGTCCTGCTGAGAATCATGCGCTGGAAGCTATCAGAAGCTGTAATGCCAACAACGCTTATTACTGGGTAATAAGATAGCAGACAAACGAAGGTAGATTTTTTGGACACTATTCATGTTTTATTGTTCCTCTTTACCAAATCAATATGGACATACCTACAGGGGTGAGCCTCCAGACTTGAGTAAAATTTCAATTTGTATTCTTTTACTCAAGCAGAGGACAACCGGGTGGCAAATCCTTTCAAAAGTACTCAGTTCCATGGAAAACATGTATTTTTTCTTTTGTATGTATTTATTTAGGAATTGATGGAATTTATATCCCACCTTGCTTCCAGAAAGAATGAGGATGATGAGGATTCCTTTGTACCCTGCTTTTCTCAGAGGACTGAGACACAAAATGGCTTACAACCTTAAAAACATAAAATTTAAAAACCTATAAAATATAAATATTAAAACAGTTTAACCTCTTTGTGCACAAGTTAAACATAAGCCAACAATGTCATGCAGCAGCAAAAAAAGGGATTTTGGCTTGTATAAATAGGAGTATTGTGTCTACTTTATAAATAACAAAAATGTATAAAAATAATACATAATAAAAGAGAATGTAAAGAAATAAACTGGATTTATTAATTTAAAATATTTATTTTCCTTCAAGATCAGACTTTACTTAATCTTCTTATTCGTATTCACTGGCATTTGCCTTTTTCACCACACTTTCCTCACTTTCATGTGTGCCATTTTAATAAACTTCAAGGGATATCCTTAAATCCTAACAAGCACTTAGTTCAATGTGTTGATTTATTCTCAGGGAAGGGAAGCTCTCTCGGGATTGGAGGAGGGGGCGGGATTGGAAGGTTATAAACCAATAAAATAAGTTTCCTTATTTTATTCTGTAACACTCAATTAGAATGGCAGTTATCTATGTGACTTGTCTATTTAAATCAGGATAGAAGTTTACTATTGATAGGCTCCTGGACCCTCAGCTTTCCTACACTCTCCCAAAGTCCTGCGATTGCAGAAATAACAGCAAAGACGAGAGCAGGGAGCTTTCCTGGATGCCCCCTTAACCATGATTAAGATGGGGGGCAGTATACTCTCAGGCTAGCTCTCATTCTAGCTCTTGCAATAGCTCGTAACTGAAAACTCAGCTTGCATATCAAAGCAAAAAAATCAACCGAGTGGCAGCTTGTATCTCAAAAACTCATAAGTTGGTTCACTTGTAAGTCAAGGTTTCACTGTACATATACTCAGGAAAAGTTTGGAATTTGGAAAAAAATGGATTTTGGAATGTCTGTATTTGTATATGTGAATATAATGATAAGATTTTGAAGATAAAATCATCTAAACACAAAATTAATTGATGTGGGATAGATAGATACCATATACACAAACCTGAAAATAACTTTATATGCAATACTTAAAGTTTTGTACATGGAACAAAGGTAGTGTACATTGGATACTATGTTCGTTATCTATGTGGACAATTTTGGATTTTGGAATATTTTGGATTTCAGAATTCCAGATAAGGGATGTTCAAGCTGTATTATTTGACAGAGACACACAGACTATGGTGCTCATAATGTTATTTGAGTCTTTAGCTATCTTGTTACACTATTCATAAGTCTAGAACTGCAAATCTAGGGATGGGATCTAAGTTTTGCTACCTGAAAGTATTGCTCTTGATTTCAGAGGATCTATGTGTCACATTTGTGTCAGATTTATTGGGTTGGTGTGTCACCTTCTATATTTTTGTAATTTCAGTCCTATTTTATGGCCTATCATAAGATTGGGATGACTTTCACTGTAATATGCTCATACAACATAAAATATTATGTGCCCATAGAAAAGCATTATGCTCCATTTTTATGTACCCACAAAACATTCACACTTGAAGATTCCCATAATCGCACTAAGACGTTTTAAAGTTGAAAGAAGGGTACAGGTAGCAATATAATAAAAGACTACACAGTGAAAAAGAAACCCTTCTACTATAATTCTAGAATGTAGATTGATGGGAAACTGTCATTTAATTGGGACCCCCATGTACAACACACTGCCAATCTAGATGATAAATCTTTTCCCTTTTGAATAACTTGTAAAATATCTCCTTGAAGCTGAAAAGAAAAAAATGGAGGGTCATCAATGTTTCAGTTCACTATGAGAGCAAATGTTTGCACCAAGGTCGCTTTTTTATAGTAAACACAAAGCCATTATTTTCCCATTTTAATAGCTGCTTTTCCCCATGTATATATTTTCCCATCTGTCTTTTTTATTTACACATTTCCTTCTTATAGCTAAAGAGAGAATTGATACTTTACGGATTTATATTTAAGCCACAAACATAGTTCCTACCACATTAAATAAACGTACCAAAATGCCAATTCAGATAAACAAACCAGGAATATTTATTACCAACTGAAATTGTACTGTTGTTCTTGGCACAAATGAGGGAACTTAGATTGCTACCAGTCCCAGGGCTGGCCAAACATGTTTGCTGCCTGAAATAAAGGACAACATCCCCACTGCCACCCCTCATTCCATGTACAATACTGATATGGCATTTGTAGTCAGCCCTTTGTATTCACAGATTCTGTGTGCACCAGTTCCATCATCCATAACTTTAAAATAACTTACAAATATTTTTAATTCAAAAAGAAAAATTGATTTTACCACTTTATATAAGAGATACCATTTTACTATGCTATTATATTTAATAAGACTTTAGCATCCATTAATTTTATTAATAATAAATAATAATAATCTTTATTTGTACCCTGCCACCATCTCCCCAACGGGGACTTGGGCGGCTTACATGAGGCCAAGCCCATCAACACAACAACACAATAAAATCAATCAATAAAATTAATCAATTACATAGAACATAAACTATAGGATACTACAATCAATGTTAAATTCTCTCTCTCGGCATTACTTCGCAAATGAAGATTCTTAGGAAGGACTCATCCCACACTTTTTACAAGCGCGTTGATGACTAAAAAGGCCAATCTGAGATAGGCAAGTTCGGTTGCAGAAAGCACAGCAGAAAGTCTCCTTGGGTGATGTTGTTTCCAAGTTGCGGTTCTTTCTGCGTTGTCGTTTCTCTTTGAGACCCGTTCGGCGTGTTTTCTCGAAAGAGGCTGCAGCATTGTGGGTAGTGCATCTCCGTGCCTCCCCATGTGAGGCCAGGGTGGACCATTGTTGGTGATCAATCTGGCCGAGCCTGAGATGTTGTTACAGGGAGTCCTTATATCTCTTTTTTTGGGGCACCTCTCTTGCGCTGACCCGTGGCGAGTTCACCATAGAGTAGTATCTTAAGGAGGTGGTGGTCCTCCATCCTAGAGATGTGCCCTGCCCAGCACAGCTGTGTTTTCAATAGCATGGCCTCAATGCTGGTGATCCCTGATTGCTCAAGGACAGCAACATTCGTCACATAGTCAGTCCAGTGTATATTTAGGATGAAAGTGTTCGAGGAGTCGTAGGTGTTGGCGATAGGTCACCCATGTTTCAGACCCATATATGAGAATAGACAGTACGACAGCTCTGTACATACTGATTTTGGTGCTTTGCCTCAGGTGCCTGTTGCTCCAGACTCTTTAGTGAAGCCTTCTGAATGCACTATATGCCTTTGCTAATCTGTGATCTATCTCTTTATCAATCTTGGCATCTGAAGAGATGGTGTTTCCCAGGTAGGTGAACTGTTGAATGGACTTAAGCACAGATTTACCTATGCTGACATAGGGATGATGGTGTTTTTCCTGTGGTGCGGGCTGGTAGAAAACCTCCATTTTCTTCAGGCTGACTTCCAGCCCAAACAGCTCTGCAGCTGATGCAAAGCAGGATGTTAGGCGCTGCAGAGCTGCTTCTGTATGGGTGACAAGGGCAGCATCGTCAGCAAAAAGCAGCTCACGGACTAGATAGTTTAGAGTCTTAGTGCGAGTCCTCAGACGGCTTAAGTTGAACAAGCTACCATCAGTACGATAGCGTATATATATGCCGTCTTCTTCTTCGAGATCTGCCGTAGCCCCTTGGAGCATCATGTGGAAAAAGACTGTAAATAGGGTTGGTGCAAGAACACAACCTTGTTTCACTCCTTTAGTTATTAGAAAGGGCTCTGAGAGAGCATCGCCATATCTGACGTGACTGCGCTGGCCCTCATGTAACAGGATAATCATTTTGAGGAATTTGGGGGGACATCCTAGTCGTTCCAGGATCTGCCACAGACCTTTTCTGCTCACAGTGTCAAAGGCTTTGGTGAGGTCGACAAATGTTACATAGAGTCCTTTGTTCTGCTCTCTCTACATTACAGTAAAATAAAACCATTTATGACACAGGACACTGATTTTAGTATCCACAGGAGGTCCTGTAACCAAACCCCAACAGATACCAAGTGTATAGTGTACTTCACCCACCTCCTGATGTCATTTTTGCGCATCAGACATACTGCGCAGCAAGATTTTTGTGGGGAAATGGGGGGCTGAAGAGAGTCTGGATACCATCTTGGCATCTAATCACCCTTCAAGGGAAAGCCCGTGGTTTGAGTTGAGGATAAGGACAGAAACCAAGGAGGAAAGTTTTCTGCCATGTCCAGAAGGGTTCTAAGGGTGTATCTCCACTATAGAATTGATGAAGTTTGACAAGCCCCATGAGGGAGTAAGCAAGCCATGCTGCCTTCTTCCTATTGCAATAATGAGCTTCAGCATCAAATAAAAATGAACATGTAACTATGTAACAGGCATTTTGAGGAAAACATAATTGGCAACTCAGTCAATTAATTGATCAATACAGGATAGTTAATCAATTTCAAGACCTAATAATATAATTCAGGTTCACATTAATATACATTTTTTTTAAAAAAAAGTTTTTGCTAAAAGAAAAACATGTTTAAAAACCTCAGCCACAGAACATCAAGCATATAACCTGAACTATCTGATATAGCTTTTATTGGATGCAGCATAGCAGAAATGAAAGCAGAAGATTAATTTTATGGTCCACGAGCACAGTATTCTTTTGCTTTTCATTCCATTTTTTACTTTCTCCAATCATTCATATATATATATATGCACATCTTCTAGGATACCGCAGCAAGTTAGCTCAAGGTTGACAGTGAGACTGAGAGCTGAATCTTACTTTAGTATTAGTAACAAGAACATGTCCTCCACTGTCCTTGAAAGCAACAAGGTAATTTAGGACACACATATGTGACATATAGAGATCCGTTACTTGCCTAACATCAAGGTCAGTCCTAGATCATTTCTAGGGGCATATCTAAACTGATTATATAATCTAGTTTGGGGCTAGCTTCAAGCGACAGTGTCTACAAAATACACACTGCCAAGGTGTGCTGCAGCATGAATCAGGATCAGTAAAGTACAGTAAGCGAAGTTGAGGAAAGTCTGAGGATGATATCACTTTAGTGTTTTAAAGCAGGAGTGCCCATTTTCCTATTGTGCAGAATTCTTGGAAATGTAGTGTAGGGCATGGCCTTTGGAATTCTCTGCCAGAGTTCCTTGGTTTCCCTAAACTACATTTCCCAGAATTCTACAGGAAGCAACCACACAATAGGAAAGTGAGCATCTGTGCTTTAAAAGACTAGTGTGACATCGTCCTTTGTTAAGCACTTTAATTTACTTCAATTAGACCCAAATCTGATATCAGCTTTGCAGAATGGGAAGTATTTATAGACACCTATCCACTTTGCAAAAATCAGAACTGCAGGGATTGGGGACTGCTGAAAAATATCCCAAAGGCCATAGTTTGCTACAGAGGGCTAATTTACCCTCTGGAATAGATAAATGATTTCCTCCCTCCATTGCTAATTGTCATTTTCACTTTTTTCCATTTTGTTTTGGCCTCTTATGCCTCCAGAGCGCTGCTGTGCATCTCAACCAGGAATAGGGGGTAAGCTTGGGAAAAACAGGCATGCGCAACTTTCCAGTGTCATAAAGCCACACTGGGCACTATTAACACACCAAGAGTTGTTGAGCTTTTAACTGCTGCCCCGAGTCCCTTCGGGGAGATGGTAGTGGGATATAAGAATAAAGTTGTTTTTGTTGTTGTTGTTGTTGTTATGCATGGTTTCAGCCATAGCATACTAAAGCATCATGCAGACTAGTGAAGCAAAGTATCTCCTTTCTTCTAAAAGAGAAGGAAATTCCAAGAAGGATTAGTTGACTGCGGGACCCAGTTTTTACTGTCATTTGAACAGTCTTTGCTTGAGTAAATAACAATATGATTGCATTACTTATGCACTCAATTACTAGTACATCTATGTTAATCTCATACATTCATTTCAAAATAAGGGAAAATTAATTTCACCTCTCGTTTAAATTAGATGAGTTTTTTTGCTTCCTTGGTTATTTATTTTAAGGTATCTTGATTTAAATCAATCCAGCTGGGCAAGAAGATTTAGTAAGGTGAAAACATGAAAAGCATACATATGGCTAGGAAAGTTTCTGAAGCATATCGCAAGGGCCAGGCATGAATTGTGGGAGAGAATAAAAACCATAAAGCTATGCAGCGTAAAGCCATATATCTGTGTCCCAAACTAACTTCAACCGATTGCAAAATATTTTATTACCCTTATGTCTCGGACCCAGATGGTCCAGAATGTCCATCAATCAATGGGGACACCACTTTACTATTTCAGGAACAACTTTGTTGGAACTGAATGGTATCAGATTTCACATGGGTGCATCACTTAGCAGAGGTTGTGGGCTTCATTTCAAGACAATGTTACCTTTGGGGAAAAGAATAGCTGACAGTAGTAGTATGTGTAAAATATAAATTGTGAATTAGAGCAGGGTGGATGTAGAGCCTTTAAAAGGATGGTGGCTACTTGGTCTATAGGGCATTATTTGCTGCCAGCTGCTAGGCACTGATGCCATCCCAGCTGTAGCTATGTTTCAGTATTCCCCTAGATATCATGCCATATCTGGGACAGGAGGCTAAAGTTACATTGCTGGTGGCAAAGAAAACAGAAATTTTTTGCATCCACTGTTATCCAGATTGGCATTATAATTAGCAAAGAGTTTGGTCCAAGATCAGATGAGGGAACAAAACATTAGCACATAAAATGCCTCAAAAGTTAGAGATTTGGTCTATAGGAAATGCCACTGTTTTTCTACTTTAAGTTGTCTTCCCACAGTGTTAGCAATATATGTATAAGTATATTTATTTATTTATTTACTTTATTTATATTCCGCTCTTCTCACCCCGCAGGGACTCAGGGCGGATTACAATGAACACATATAGGTATGCATTTAATGCCTTTTGGACCAACAGACAGACACACATATAGAGGCAATTTTTTTACATCTGGCCACCAGGGGGAGCTGACGCACTCCTTCATTTCTCAGCGTCCTCAGTGTGCTTTCCTCAGTGTTCCTCAGCGTGCATTCCTGGAGATTTTATGGCCTCGTAAATCAGTTAAATTTGGCCTCCCCACTATGTGGTGCCTTAATTTCCTACTTAACAGATGCAACTGTCTTTCGAGTTGCAAAGGTTCACAACAGGCTACACAAATAGGTTGAGAGCCCACCTCGACCCGGGCAGGCCTTGAACTCATGACCTTCTGGTTAGAGAGATCTTATGCAGCTGACACTCACCAGCTGCACCACATTCCCGGTGTTGTATATGTCAACAAAGCATGTTTTTACAACTGTATCTGGATGTTTCTTTTAATTTACCTCATCATAAAGGGTTAATTTCAGCAGAATATGCAGGTTAAGCCCTAGGTCATCCTCAGAGCCTGCCAGATCCTATCAAACAATGCTCATGGGGCTCTGTGGGTGATCTAGAGTGGAGCCAGTGCATGCCACCTCCACGGCAACATGGGAGGCTTCCCATGTTGCCATAGGAAGCAATGGGGGAAGCCACGTGGTCGATGCTTTCCTCCATGGGATCACCTTAATCAGAAACCAGGCAATGCGGGGCATGGGGTGATGATGCGTGTCAATTCCGGCGGCTGTGTGACAAGGTCATTTGATTGTGAGACTGGTCATGCTTTCCACAGAGAAGCCACTAACAATAGACCTACTTATCTATTTATGGATCACCTGAAAGTCCTGTCCCAGGGATGGATCCTAAGAGAGAAAAGAAACAAGGTGAGTATCGGGAACTCAAGGGATTGGATCAATGGGGCCAGCCTGCAGTGGGAATCTACTGCAGGAACCCTCAAAATAAAATTGGCAGTTGTGCACTATTAAACTGAATAGGGGAGCTTTCTGTATATAACTTATATGTGTATATAACTTTATAAGTAGAAAAACCATTTACATTTTGACGTTCTGTAATTTATAGTGGGGTTTATTAGTCCAGTGCCATTCAAAAGTATTGCCAGTCCTTGATATGTTTGCAGGAAATGAAAAAAAAAACAGTTGTAGGCAACGGTCACAAAATCATGGAACATAGGTGGAGAAGCACCGTTCTTTCATATCAGACAGTTTGAAAAGCAATAGATTAATCCATGTTTTTACCTCCCAGCATAGTAGTTCTCTGGGGATGTGGAGAAACAACAAATCATAAAGTGATTATTGGATGACATGACCAGTGACAGAAATCTGGAGAAGCTGTTTGACTTTTGAATGTTGTGTTGCAATCTGGGTGGCCTTAGAAAGAGCTGTAATCTCATTAGCCAAATTTCCTATTATGGATGATTTTCCCATCATCTCTTGTCCCTCCCTTCACATCCCTTGGTTGTATACCTTTTTATAATCCACTCTGTTCCAGTTTGACCTTATTGTTGTGAATGTTTCTCATGTCTCAATAGGAAGTTGGATTACAGGCTACATATTGTGTATACTTTTTTAAAAAAAAAACCCCACAATATTGTAATTATTTAAAATTAAATATTCTAAAAGAATATGAGAATTTGTTCTTTTGATTAACTCAACTGTATGTCACATAAGTTGCAGTTCTATACACATGTACTTGGGTGTAAATCCTACTGAATTCAATGGGGCTTACTTTCGGACAAATGTTTGTGGGATTTCACTAGAATCTGCTAATGGAGATGTCATCGAACAATGGATTTAAAGGGACCCTTCCCTTATGTAACAGATCAAACTTCTCAATAAAGGACGCACACTCAGGACGATGCTGGTAATGGACCTCCATTTATTGCAAAGGACAACAATACTTTCGATGCCAGAGATGGCATCACAAGGAACAAACACACCTTTTATACCAAACACACTCCCATCACCTGTCCATCATCCCAAAGGTCCACCCCCCTTGGCCCAGTATGATGCAACCTGCTGCAAGCTTGCACCAAGCCTCGTTAGTGTGGTGTGGCCTCCAAGGACAGCTCTCTGCCTCACTCAGACATGTTTACATAACAGCACCTGGAACATAATCACTGTAAGGGCCAAAGGTCACAGCATACCAAGCTGAGATCCCTTGGTCCTTACAAATTGCCCACCTCCCCCTCGAAGGGGTTCCAAAGGACACTCAATTCCCTAAAGCTCATGTCTCGATCTCCAAATCCTACTCTACATCCATCCCTTGTATAACAAAACAACAACTAGTTCTATGATCTACACAGCCTTACTTCAACCACCACACATACTGGAACAAAAACTAATCTCTCCTTCTGGCACTCAAGACTCTCTCCTAATCTTGCACTCCCCCGTGTGCAGCTGTCTCACAAACATTCCTAGAGCACACATGCCTCGCCTGCCCAAGGCCAACTTTTACCTTCAATCATCTCCAAGCATTCTAAAACACTCCAGACACTACTACAACGCCCATCATTCTGCACTGTCCACAACTGCACCGTCCACAAAACGCCAGACCTCCACCCGAACGCCTTCGGGCTGGCAAAACTCACCAACTTCTCAGACAGAACACACTCAGTTCCCATACAGCCAAACAGCCTGGCAGTACCCATTCAGCACAGGCCATAAATCACACTCCTGCACAAACTCTCAGGTACTCTCACCAACAACAATCCCCGGAAGTCCTTATCTGAATTATTTCCAACCAAACTCTACCCCAAAGCACGCACAGGAATAAAACATCTGCGCATCTTTACACCACAAACCAAAACCACACTTCCACAGCTAAAGGAATCTCACCCCTACTATTCACACAATCACCATTACTATTCACACAATCAACAAGCTGAACCTATTACACAGGACTAAGTCAACTGTGCCAAGCTAACCACACATAAAATCCAATCCCCTTGCCACCTTGGCAGAAGGTACTTACCAACCTACAATCTCCCATGCGGCAAAACACATCCGTCTAAACTATCTAGCCATCACCCACGTGGGAATGAAACATCCACGTGAAGCAACATGCACACACACATCCTTTGAACTCTTATTCTATGAACAAACTAATACACCTCCTCACATGGCAAGAGGTGCCTGGAAAACTACAATTCCCTATTCATAATTAACATCTGCCTAATCTATCCAAACCATCGCTTACGTGGGAAAAGAAACATCCACGCTAAGCGACGTATACACAAAGCTAACTCTTATTCCACCTAATACTAAAGAAAGGAAAGTTATTAACCCCCTCAATTAGCATATGAAACAAAACTCTTCTCTCAATCCTCTGCCAAAGGACAAAAGCCTGAGCAAAACACCTCCTTAAAAGACGAACCCATTGGTACTTCATTAAACATAATAAAACATACCTTGTCAACCTCTTATCTAATGCAGCGAAACTCTAATGCACATTTCTAAGCATCATTGCAACACATGTATCTAGCAAAAACCCCAACCCTGCATGCATTATGGGAACATCTTGCATACATGAAAATAACCATTCTTAAACCAACAAACTGCATAGCACACATGAATATTGCATCAACTAGCATCATAAACCTATACATTTCTAAAATCCCTCAGTGTGCAAACCTTAAATGTTTATTATGCACTCAAAAGCTTAAGCAAAACATATTAAGAATACTTTACACACATGAGATAGTCATCCTGCATTCTACAATCTGTAAACTACACGATACATGTAAAATTCAAAAGGATGCACTGAAATTTCAATTAAGCTCATAACTTTACATTATATAAATGAAATCATAATGAATATTTACAAAGTCTCAGCGTCATACAATCCTGGTTTCGGCACCATCAATTCCTGTCCCAACTAAGCATGGGATTTCTCTCAAGTCACATTTGACCCCCAGGACACATTCTTTCCCCAAGAAAGTACAATCAAGCAGGGCATATACATTTCTTTCACCTTGCCACCCCCCAGAGTCAAACCTAACACAGTTACCATAAAATGCTGGTTATCAGTTCAACTTCTGGGGCCTCAAAGTTCCACATGCTCCACAGTTCACCTTCCGACCCGTCAGGGGTTTTCGCCCAAAGTTCTCCCACCAGAATCTTTTTTGAAACACTTTGTTCAAACCCCATCAGACTCCAACCCCCCGAAAGACATAAGCTTGCCTCCACCAGGATCAACAGCAGGGGTGGATCAATTGGCAAGATCCTCAAACTCCCCACAACACATTCTCTCGAACTCATCCCCCCGGCCGGCACTGCAACCACGGAACTCGCCGACACTTCACTTTCCTCGCCGATAGGAAAAGCTTCACTCACGAACTCAACCTTCTCCTCCCAGCTCAGTAGAAGCACTGACATCTCTTCCACTTTAGCTGGACTGGCCCCAATCAGCATCTCTCTCGTCATCTCAGGTTGCACTCCTTCGTCGGCCCCAGGCAACACGTGGATGGGCTCCACATCTAAGACCCTTTCCTTCTTTACCGGTCCTACTTCAGGCAGCTGAGATCCTGGGGCGGCCTCCACTGCACTGCTCTGCACACACACATTGCAAAGGGGCTTTTCCTCTGCAGCAACAACTCCCCGTTCATCCTTGAAGCACAGGACGAACAAAGCGGCAGACCAGGCCAGTGAAACCCCCACATTGTGAAGAAAGGGATCTTGTAGCTCCGTAAGCTGAGAAGCCTTCTGCATACTTTCTCCTTCCTCCTCCTGCTTAGCACTTTCGATTTCCAGTTCATCTCTCTCCTGGATCTCTGACTCCCAAGGGGCCCCACCACATTCCTGGGGCATGCTTGCCTCTAGGGAGGAATCGGCTCAGCCTGTTTCCATAGCAATGGGAACAAGTTTACTCACTCCTTGTAGAGCAATCATCAGACCTTCCTTTTCTTCATTTACTTCAGGCAACATGCAAACAACCTGGCCTCTTTCCGCAGCATACTCTTCCCTCATTACTTCAGGGCACAGAGAAAGCAGAATTACAGACCAGGACAGTGAAACTGACACACTTTGTAGAAGGGGATCTTCCTCCTCCCCACTTCTCGGCTGAAACATCACCTCGCTGCTGGCAATACAGCTCCATGCTACCTTTTCAGGCACACACCATGTTTCTGCCTGGGCCCCCGGGCCCTCCACCATCCAGGTTCCCTCTCTCGGAACCTCAAGAGCATCCGCATACCTGCCTTTTTCTTCTTCCTCTGTGTCTTCCCTCGGAAGCACAGCCTTCAGGCGGCGAGCCTGATCGATGCACCTTTGCAATCTAGCATCCGGTCGCCATGCATTCCATTCTTCCTCACTCCAAGGCACTTCTTTACGAGGCATGCTCTTCTTTACTCTTCTTTGGTCCGCCTGAGAACCCACCTGAGCCACTGCTTCTGTGGGTTCTTCTCCGGTCCCTCGGGATCCCACCTGAACGGACCCCTGCCAATCCGCTTCTCTGGGTCCCTCTCCGGCCCCTCGATAGCCCACCTGAACGGACTCACTCCAATCCGCTTCTCTGGGTCCTTCTTGGGCCTCCCCCTCGTCGCTCTCCTTCGAGGAAGCCTGGGACAGGCCAACTCCCGTCCTCTCCTTCCCACACGGTCCGCAGAGCTTGTAGGAAGTCATCTCTGGAGCCTCTACCTCTCCCCATGGGAATGGGAATCTCCATCTTCCCGTCTGCCAATTCCAAATGGGGAATATGACTCCCACCTCATCGGCACCGTCTTCATCTGCATCACTGTCCCAGAAATCTTCCGGACTCACCCATTCCACACTTGAAAAGGGTCTCGACATCGCAGATGTCCTCTAACGACGAGGCTTTCACACCCTCAATGGATCTTTCCACGAAAGGTATTTTAGATCTCTGGCATTCTGTAACGGCTCAAACTTCTCAATAAAGTAAGGACGCACACTCAGGACGATGCTGGTAATGGACCTCCATTTATTGCAAAGGACAACAATACTTTCGATGCCAGAGATGGCATCACAAGGAACAAACAAACCTTTTATACCAAACACACTCCCATCACCTGTCCATCATCCCAAAGGTCCATCCCCCTTGGCCCAGTATGATGCAACCTGCTGCAAGCTTGCACCAAGCCTCGTTAGTGTGGTGTGGCCTCCAAGGACAGCTCTCTGCCTCACTCAGACATGTTTACATAACAGCACCTGGAACATAATCACTGTAAGGGCCAAAGGTCACAGCATACCAAGCTGAGATCCCTTGGTCCTTACACCTTAAGGGAACAGGGCCCCAGGCCACCCCTAAAGCACGAGGATCAAGGCCCAAGATGGAAGTCAATCTGGGTGAAGTAAATTTGAAAAAACGCTGTAAATTGCCCCAAGATTTCCCTTATCCCCAATGCCAATCCGTTCCTCACCCAGATCCGAAGCACGCCAAAACCCGAGAGAAAAGTCTTTACCGGCTGGTCAAGGATGCAAGCGAAGTCCTGGTCAGTGTCCCAAAGCAAGCATGTTTAATGGGTTCACAACATGGGTTTATCTAGAAAACAGTACACGTACATTTGAAAATCGTGCCCTGAGCCAGCATTCTATTGGAGAATGTCGGCTTCAGCTGATTGTCATTGGGCCGGCCAGTGCGGCAACGAATCAAAGAGCAGCGTCCTTCTTTGAATCTTGCCAATCCAGGCCGGGCTGCAAGGCGGGAAAAGTGCAATGGCAACAGTGGGGTGAAAGAGGGAATGTCCTGGTGGATGTGCCCGGAGGCAAGAACAACCGTTGAGAACACCTGGTTCTTTTGTTATTGTGGGGCTGAAAAATAGCTTTCTTTGTCCAAGCCGAAACTCCCTTGGTCAGGAAGTTTCGATCAAGCAGGAAAATATGGTTCATCAGGTTAAGAATGGCAAAAAACATATCTTATTGCAGCTGGTAAGAGGGGGTCCGAAGCCCTCTTTGGCCCAACTATAGGCATGGATAATGACCAGGGATGACCAAAGCCCACGGGTCCCTCGGGGGCCAAGCTCCGAGGCCGAAGGACAGACATGAGCAGGCAAACTCAGGCCCCTAGCAGCAGAGAAATATGCTCTGCAGAACACCTGACGTTTGCCCAGTTATTATTTGTGCAAAGTATCATATGGCCAGGAAAATGTAGCAGTTGTTTGCCAGGGGAACTCTCCGCAGAGGAGTTTTCTAAACATGAAGAAACAATATGGGGAAACACATGGGGGCAACTTAGACAAAGGCATTAACAAAGTACATACAGTGAAGGCGGGAGCGCTCCCTCGTCTCTCATATAAACAAAGTTCACTAATATAGTATTACAATACAAAATAAAGCATATGTTGGCGATACAATTAGCAAACCTCCAAAGAATAATGAGGCAGTCCCAGAGAGCGAGAATCAGGAGGGGTCCGCCGTGTAGCCGGGCGGAAAGGAAAAAGCCGCGGTGAGGAACTCAGGCGAAGACTGGAGCTGGGTTCGGGGGGGGGGCGAGCTGTTCAGGCAATCGCCGTAAGTGAAGCCAAAAGCCAAAAGGCAAGATGAGGTATTGCGACAGCGACTGTCGTGCTAAGGGGCGCTGTGATTAGCAGCGCGGGACCCAAAATAGAGGGAGAGCCGGGACAGTGCCAAACGGCCGGATTTTCTCCTTGGCGCCGAGGCTTTTTGCCATTTTCGCGTCTTAAAGACGCTTCATCAGGGCACGTCGCTGTGTTTAACAGTCTAAAACAACATAATCATAATACCAACATGTTGAAATTGGCTAGAACAATGATACAAAGAAAAGCACAATGGTGATAGAGCCATTTTACAGTAGTATACATACCAGGCAATGTGAAACAAGGAGCATCACAGGTAAATCAGTCTGATGGCTGAATGCAGCAAGAACCAATACAAACAATTGACATATAGAGAGAGCAATACAGGTGTGGATTGTTACATTAACAATTGTTGCAAAGAAAGGGAGTCATTGAGGCCACTAAACCTTGTGCACACTGTGGCATTTGTGCCCAGATCAACACATCCACTAGTATTACAAATAGAACCAGTGGCAGAGTGTTGAAACTGAGAGATGAAATAACCTGTGGCCATGCTGGAATCGTATATTGTCTCGAATGCTGTTGTGGACTTCACTACGTGGGCCAAAGCTCTAGAACTCTCAGGACCAGAATTTTTGAACACAAGTCTAGGATTAGATGTCTATCTCAGGATTCCACTCTCTATAGTCATTTTTTTCAAATGAAACACACTCCTGACAGTTTCAAAGTGTATGGGCTGCAAAGGGTTAACCCACCTCCACATTGTAACATCACTCAATCATTGCTTAAGGCTGAGAAGAAATGGGCCCTCCTTCTATCAAGTGAAACGCCCTGTGGCCTCAATGACTCCCTTTCTTTGCAACAATTGTTAATGTAACAATCCACACCTGTATTGCTCTCTATATATGTCAATTGTTTGTATTGGTTCTTGCTGCATTCAGCCATCAGACTGATTTACCTGTGATGCTCCTTGTTTCACATTGCCTGGTATGTATACTACTGTAAATGGCTCTATCACCATTGTGCTTTTCTTTGTATCATTGTTCTAGCCAATTTTAACATGTTGTTATTATGATTATGTTGTTTTAGACTGTTAAACACAGCGACGCGCCCTGATGAAGCGTCTTAAACAGCTCGCCCCCGCCCGGAACCCAGCTCAGTCTTCGCCTGAGTTCCTCGCGCGGCTTTTTCCTTTCCGCCCGGCTACACGGCGGACCCCTCCTGGATTCTCGCCTCTCTGGGACTGCCTCCATTATTCTTTGGAGGTTTGCTAATTGTATCGCCAACATATGCTTTATTTTGTATTGTAATACTATATTAGTGAACTTTGTTTATATGAGAGACGAGGGAGCGCTCCCGCCTTCACTGTATGTACTTTGTTAATGCCTTTATGCATCCAGCACAATAACACATGTATTAATACAGTGATTACCACTGTCACGCCTTGCGGGTTCATTTATTCTTTGGGGCATATATTTCTACGAGCTTGTTCATTCTGTCTGATACATCCCTTGTTTTCCTGCTGCTGTTAAGCACCCCCCCCCCCCTTGTATTCAGGCAACTTAGACAAAACAGCCTTGGAAACTTCCCCAGCAATTTATCCCAAAGCATCCCCAAGCAATCTTCTTCCCAGGGAAAAATGATCTTTAAACTATCCAACAAAGTGTTGCATATCCACTGGGAGCGGTAGTCCTTAGAGTACATAGGGTGTCAAAGTCTCTGAGGGAATCAAAAAGTCCAGGAGGCAAACGGGGGAGAGAAGGCAGGAAAATGTTCTATTGGAATAGTGTCCTTGGGAATCCCCAGATGCAGGGAGAGGGCTTGGGATAACAATCTTGATCAGCCCGCTTGTATGAGGCTGAACCTGGGTAAATAAATAAGCAGAAAATCCGGGTTATGTTGGGTCCTTGTTGAAACTACCTTTCCCAGGGCAGTGAGGGTCCATGATGAAGAACAAGGCTCCTTGGCTAAACCAGCCAGGAAGAAACCTCAGGGTCAGTCCAGGAGCAGAAAATAGATCAAAGGGGCCAAATCGGGTCACAGTACTTGAGAGAACTAGATCTCCTCTGGCATCAATCCTTGCTCCCCACCCACCCCCCTACTGGAGCTCTCTTGGGCCAAAATCGCCCATAAACCGTTGCTCTGAGGCTTGAGTGCGCTGCAAGTAGATGGAACAGAAAGGAGGGGGCTATTTGTCCTCGCATGCCCTCTTGCCGTGGGAACCAAATCGCTTGGAAAAGGAGTCCACACTTCTTGGCTTTTCCTCCAGGCCGGAGGAGGGAAAAAATAAAGAAAGAACAGCGGGGAACAGGAAGAGAGAGAGGGCATGGTGCTTATGGAACTAAAACAGGGCGAATAGGTGGCATTTTTATGGTTTCGCTATCCGGAGATTTCCCTTTCCGCGGCTCCCCCGGCCCCCTCCTTTGGGGAGCGGTTTCCCTCCCCCCTTCAGAAAGCAAGATGGCGACGGGGCGGGCGAGTCTGCAGAGGTGCGTCTCGCTCGCCGGGCCCCCGTTAGTGGCCGGATGCAGCCCGGACGATCGGTGAGTGGGATAGTAGACACGGTAAGGAGGCCATGGGTGGTTTTTTGGAATGTTTTTCTATTGTTTCCTAAAGTATTTTATTTGTAAAAGTTTCTTGCTAAGCGGGAAGGCGTTTGGCTTAGTGGCGAGTTGAGGTACTGCAGCAGGGCTGCGTGAATGGATGAGCCTGGCTGTTGTTGCTTGGAGGCACGGAGGGGAAATGTGCATGCTCATAGTTCTAATGTGATCTGCTTATGGGGTCAGAAATGTTCTAGCATGTGCTGAGGGAGGCTGGGGAAAGGTGTCCTTTTCTATTGCTTTGTGATGTATTGCTGAAATGTCTTTTTTCTGTGCTATTTGCTGTGTAAAGGTTGTACAGATGGGGTAATGGGAGGTAATGGTGGCTGGGCTTGCTGGGGAGGGACAAGGTGGATGTTGTGATGCATGGAACTAGGTGGGGCAGGAGGAAAAAAGGTCTGGTGCTGGTGCAATTTAGGCCATGGGCCAAAAGGAATATTGGGGACTCTCTGCTGCTTGATCTTTTGGATTTGGGGCTTCCTGGTTCAGCCATAGAGAAGCACGTGGTTGTGTGATTGAATTCAGACACTTTCCCATCAACTGTATTCCATATACTAACTTATTCATCTCAAGCACGAGAAATATCTGATGTTGGGTTAGTCTAGAATTTGTTTCACGATGTGCTGATACAAAAACAATATTACTGAATAGAAATATGCTTTTACTATACTGTTCCTCATAACGGCATTCATATTTTATTTATTATGCATGACCAAGAAAGACAAGGTAATACACTCTCATATCCATATCAAGGGAAACTCTGTGTCAAAGTCAGCTCAAGTAAAGATGAATACTGCGGCCATAATCAAATATTTTATTTCCAGTGAGTTGTTCCTTTTATTGAAGTGAACCGTCATCTTTTATATTTTCAAACATCAAATAATCTACAGCTGGAAACAATCATTGGTTCCTTTGTCAAGTAGCATTCAGCAAAGGCAACCGGACTCAGGAAAGTATTGCTAGATATATCCATTCCATAATGTCAGATGATAATATTAAGCTAAAATGAAAATTATATTTTGATTGTGAACCCAAACAGTGTCAGAAATGGTTTCGTTTTTGCAGAAATCTCTAAATCTTGCCTCCTGTTTCAAGTAATAGTCACCAACCAAGCTTGAGGTCCAACAATTGGTTCCAACTAAGCCAGTGTTTCTCAACCTCGGGGTCAGGAACCCTGGGGAGTTGTTAGGGGGTTTCAGAGGGGTCGCCAAAGTAAACATATATTTCTCATGGTCTTAGGAACTTCATGGGCAAAAAAGGCTGAAGATCTCTCCACCTGTCCCTCTCTTCCTCTCTGAAACAGACGGCTAATCCTCCCATCCAAAGCCCTCCTCCACTGTGATTGGCCAACCTCTCAGCCAAGGGAAGGGCTGTTTCTAAGACTCCAAGCAGGGAGGGGAGAGCAGGTGTGCTCAGCACATGGCAACGTGGTGAGGGAGAGCATACGAGGCTGGAGAGAGGCTCATGCCAATGAGTCCCTTCAAGGCATAGGGGTTCTGTGTGGGAAGTTTAGCCCAATTCTATCGTTGGTGGGGTTCAGAATGCTCTTTGATTGTAGGTGAACCATAAATCCCAGTAACAACAACTCCCAAAAGGCAAAGTCGATTTTCCCCAAACTCCACAGGTGTTCACATTTGGGCATATTGAGTATTCATGCCAAGTTTGGTCCAGACTTATCATTCTGTGAGTCCACAGTGCTCTCTGGATGTATGTGA
The DNA here is from genome assembly GCA_030556195.1 of Anolis apletophallus. NCBI lineage: Eukaryota > Metazoa > Chordata > Lepidosauria > Squamata > Anolidae > Anolis > Anolis apletophallus. The sequence continues at coordinate 66,854,657 of JARBWK010000007.1, read as the reverse complement.
ACTACAACTCCAAAATTCAAGTAAATGCCTACCAAACCCTTCCAGTATTTTCTGTTTGTCATAATAGTTATGTGTATCAAGTTTAGTTCAATTCCATCATTGGTGGAGTTCAAAATGTTCTTTGATTGTAGGTGAACTATAAATCTCAGCAACTCCAACTCCCAAATGTCAAAATCAATCCCACCCAATCCCACTAGTATTCAAATTTGGATTTATCGAGTAATTGTACCAAATTTGGTCCCGTGAATGAAAATACATCCTGCATATCAGATATTTACATCACAATTAATAACAGTAGCACAATTATAGTTATGAAGTAGGAACAAAAATAATTTTATTGTTGAGGATCACCACAACATGAGGAACTGTATTAAGGGGCTGCGGCATTAGGAAGGTTGGGAAGCACTGAACTAAGCAATGGGGTGCTCCTGTGAAAAGAAATATTTCCCATATGAGGGAAATTAAAACCTACCTCACACACACTGGTCCAAAATCAAGACCTAGGCCATACACTTACCTGCAGGAAAAAGTGGTCTTTAGGTCCACATTACATGTTTAATCTAACAGATAGTGTGACCTCATTATAGTCTCTAGAAAGGCACAAGAGCTTATCATCTGAAGGGAATATTGGTCAAAACTCCTACCCAAAAGAGTATCTATCCCAATTAATAATGTATACAGTATGTCAACAAAAATGTTACTTGCAATTTTCAGGTGAAAATCTAGTTTTAGCATTCAAAAAAAGGAACAAGATCCTGAGATCTGTATCCGACCTGTAATTCTCATGTATATGTAATGAAATCTTCAAATGCACAAAACAGTACACAACGGACTGTATTGCACAGCTCATTCACTTTTACAAGACACAACAATGCCTTGAATGAAGAAAACAAAGACTAAAACGTATCTGGTTGGATAGTAAGGAAACATCTCAAATATTTTAAAATAAAGAAGTCAGTGTAACTAGTTTAAGTTCAGGATTTACCTTACTGACTTCTGTCCCACTTCATTATAGTTATATATCTGTGCTTCAACTGAAAATGCAGGGCCTCTTCGACACCGAAGTCTTGAAGTCTTCGAGGAGACAGACTTGGTGGAATTCTTCTCCTTGTGCGGACGCTTCCCAGCCGGGCGAGCGGTCGACGCAGCGGGACCGAAGCAGCCGCCTCGGATCCCAAGGAGGTAGATGGGACAGCCGTCGCCATCTGTGGAGGGCAGAGAGCACGCTCCGTGAGGTAGGCCTGAAGCCTGCGGGCTCTCGCTCTTCGAGTGGCGGTCGAGAAGGCCTGGCAGTGCCGGCAGGCAGGAACGACGTGTCCCTCCCGAGACACCGAAGGCACTTCAGTGACCGTCACAGTCCGGGATCTTGCTACCGCAGGATAAACACCTTTTGAAACTGGTTGTGGACATGCTATGCTCACACAACCAGCCGTATTCGATGTTGCCCAAGTGGCGGAAAACAAAGGAATGGCGTGGGCGCTGGAGGCGCCTTTTATGCCCTCGGGGTCGGCTGGGCGGAGCTACCGCCAAAAAGTTTCAAACTGGAAAAGTTTCCGTTGGGAAGCCCGCGCTGGCGCGCAAACTTCATAAGTGTGCATTCACAGAGCTCTCGAAGAAGAAACATATATTTCTCATGGTCTTAGGAACTTCATGGGCAAAAAAGGCTGAAGATCTCTCCACCTGTCCCTCTCTTCCTCTCTGGAAACAGACGGCGAATCCTCCCATCCAAAGCCCTCCTCCACTGTGATTGGCCAACCTCTCAGCCAAGGGAAGGGCTGTTTCTAAGACTCCAAGCAGGGAGGGGAGAGCAGGTGTGCTCAGCACATGGCAACGTGGTGAGGGAGAGCATACGAGGCTGGAGAGGCGCTCATGCCAATGAGTCCCTTCAAGGCATAGGGGTTCTGTGTGGGAAGTTTAGCCCAATTCTATCGTTGGTGGGGTTCAGAATGCTCTTTGATTGTAGGTGAACCATAAATCCCAGTAACAACAACTCCCAAAAGGCAAAGTCGATTTTCCCCAAACTCCACAGGTGTTCACATTTGGGCATATTGAGTATTCATGCCAAGTTTGGTCCAGACTTATCATTCTGTGAGTCCACAGTGCTCTCTGGATGTATGTGAACTACAACTCCAAAATTCAAGTAAATGCCTACCAAACCCTTCCAGTATTTTCTGTTTGTCATAATAGTTATGTGTATCAAGTTTAGTTCAATTCCATCATTGGTGGAGTTCAAAATGTTCTTTGATTGTAGGTGAACTATAAATCTCAGCAACTCCAACTCCCAAATGTCAAAATCAATCCCACCCAATCCCACTAGTATTCAAATTTGGATTTATCGAGTAATTGTACCAAATTTGAATGAAAATACATCCTGCATATCAGATATTTACATCACAATTCATAACAGTAGCACAATTATAGTTATGAAGTAGCAACAAAAATAATTTTATTGTTGAGGATCACCACAATATGAGGAACTGTATTAAGGGGCTGCGGCATTAGGAAGGTTGAGAAGCACTGAACTAAGCAATGGGGTGCTCCTGTGAAAAGAAATATTTCCCATATGAGGGAAATTAAAACCTACCTCACACACACTGGTCCAAAATCAAGACCTAGGCCATACACTTACCTGCAGGAAAAAGTGGTCTTTAGGTCCACATTACATGTTTAATCTAACAGATAGTGTGACCTCATTATAGTCTCTAGAAAGGCACAAGAGCTTATCATCTGAAGGGAATATTGGTCAAACTCCTACCCAAAAGAGTATCTATCCCATTAATTAATAATGTATACAGTATGTCAACAAAAATGTTACTTGCAATTTTCAGGTGAAAATCTAGTTTTAGCATTCAAAAAAAGGAACAAGATCCTGAGATCTGTATCCGGACCTGTAATTCTCATGTATATGTAATGAAATCTTCAAATGCACAAAACAGTACACAACGGACTGTATTGCACAGCTCATTCACTTTTACAAGACACAACAATGCCTTGAATGAAGAAAAACAAAGACTAAAACGTATCTGGTTGGATAGTAAGGAACATCTCAAATATTTTAAAATAAGAAGTCAGTGTAACTAGTTTAAGTTCAGGATTTACCTTACTGACTTCTGTCCCACTTCATTATAGTTATATATCTGTGCTTCAACTGAAAACATTACATGCCCCAATTCAAACATCAAAAGGCTGCTAAACAAGCCATGCCAATGTCTGCCAAGTATTAATTTTGAATATAGAATCAATTATTTGAACTACATTTACATAAAGCATTAACAAGACCTTTTTTCAAAATATATTCAAAAAATATTATGTTACATGAAATCCTAAGCTTTTGAACTTTCAAATCAGAGCACTGAAGATAATTTTAAACACCTGGAGCCAACATAAAACTTTAAAAATACAAAATATGTCATGGCTCTTTTACAGTGAAGCCATTCGCTCCCAGTCATTCATCAGCATTTTTAAGTTCCTATTTCTAAATTTCCTACACAGACATTCCCGTGATGAAGACTTAATATTTTGCACCCAACTGAGGCATCAGTGGCTCATGGTCTAAAGAAAAAACCCCAGCTTACTCCACTATTTGAGGATGAAGCATCAGTTTGTTTCCCTGGAACTTGGGCCACCTTCAAAAGTAATTTTTTTTATTTATACCTATTGTGATGTACCTTTTTTCCTGTCCTTCTGTAGAATTTATATGATGACCGACTGCAGACGGTTAGATAAAGGTTTTCCCCAGACATTAAGTCCAGTCATGTCTGACACTGGGGGTTGGTGCTCATCTCCATTTCTAAGCCAAAGAGCTGGTGTTGTCCATAGACAACTCCAAGGTCATGTAGCCGGTATGCATTTTTTTCACAAAGCAAGGAAAAAATACACATCTGAAAAACATAATTTGGGTGCAATCCACTTGCTGAGCAAGTGAGATTTACTGCTAGAGAATGTGGACAACATCCTCCAACCCAGGAGCTCTCCATGATGATATATTAGGCTGGGTTGATTGATGTTGCAATTAGACTCTTCTGAAGTGTTCTCAGGTTGAGGAAGAGGGACATAGCTCATAGCAAACATGCAATTGCCTCCACCCACATTTATCAAGCCAGTTTACTCTTCGATAACAATGTTAGCAGGCTTTTCATGGGACTTCAAAAATGGCAATGGGCTTTAAATGACATGATAGAAGCCGAGGAAGCCACACTTTCCATAATCTTGTGTCCATTAGTACAAAACTACAAAAATAAAATTAAATATATATTTTATTGACAGAACCATAACAAATAAAATGTACAGACTGGTAGCATTCCTTAACAAAACATGAAATAAGCACGTATTTATACATTTCTTTTTTGAGCCTTCAAGTTAAGATGTCATTCCAGTCTTACAATTTTAAACACATGTAGACATCACAAGAAGAAGCTTCTGAAGAAAAATAAAAGTTCATAGATGATTGAAATCCCACTGGGCTCATATATCAAACTGTTCTCCCCAGTAAAGTTCTTCACCGCCTTGTTAGAAGGCAATGAATACACAGAGCCAGTTGGACAGAATTATGCTGATCACTATAAAACTCACATCAGTCTTTTTATGGAAATACATCCAAAACCCTTTCCATTTTACTCTTTATCGGGCTGTTTATTGCCCACCTGGGGACACATTTTCATTATCTGTCAACCATGGTCAGAAACTCACTAACTGGCCATAAATCACTAGTCAGTATTTGTAAGAACTATAGATCTAATTCATATCTCAGCTGGTGGTTTCCAGTCATTTTTAACCCTAGAACAACAAATGGAATTAGCTCGATCCAAAGTCCATAAACCATGTCATCTGAAGAAAAAATGCATTTTTAATCATGTGCATCCAACAGAGAAGCATGAATGAGAAATATATGCTCATAACAGGGATTCTCAGCATGCCGATGAGAAATGGGCAACATCAGAGAAGATAAATGAAGGTTAAATTGAGGCTTATACAAAAATCATTTGCAATGTGTATAATATAATTGGCAAAGACCAGGAAATTGGTTCAACCAGAATAGGTCTAATTGATTTGGGTCCCACAAATCCCAAATGGGTCCTAGAGCCAGTGTGGTACAATGATTGAAGATAGCACTGAGACGGGATATTCACTTCCAGGTCTCAAATGAGTCACAAAACTTTCTGAATGACTGATTCCAATGCCTTACAGATATGGTGCCATTTCCTCTTCCCTACAATCCTCCATGCCCCCCAAAATCCAGTTTTAGAAGGATTTGTCAGCCCATTGTTTGTTTTGAAAGCATTGAAAGGATTGTAGCAGGAAGGAGATTATCAGCACCATGGGAGTTAATACTGATGGAAATAACACTGTTTTGAGAGCATTGCAAAGATTGTAAAGAAAAGTTGATTATCAACACCATAAGAGTCAACACCAATGGAAATAACACAACCAGCAGAATAACTTCATTGTATGCCAACTATTGATATATGAAGACGTGCAACTTCTATCTTTTCCCAATCTGTACATTTGAACTGATGACAGTGGTAACAGTGAGGGAATAATGACATGTAAGCATAGACGGTCCATTGCATTCACTAGGGTTAGGTCACAGGATCCCCATGAAAATGAAAAACTGTGAATAAGGAAATTGCTCTTTTTTTTTAACCTGGGAGAACACACAGAAATTTCTAGGTCTTCCACCATGACTCTATGCTCACCTTAAGCAGGAAGCTAGCCATAGAATCACTATTTCTAGGTGGTCCTAGAGATTTCTAGAGAGGTGTTCTTGCTATAAATATTTAGATCCCCCGGCATAATGGGTGGAAGTTGACCATAGAGTTGCACTGGAGAACCTAGAGTTACCAAGAGAGAGCATTAAATCAAACCCAAATACCTCCACAAATGTTGTGGGATGACTATAGAATCACATTTGTACCTTTGACTTCCCATGCTTAATTGCTTTCTTTGTCCCACATTTTTATCAAAACCGCTCTGGTGAAAGTCTCAGCTCACTAGAGACCTCTTCCCATGTGCTAAAAATTGGCGGTGGTGACATGTTTTTTGTGCTTTTGCTACGGAGCCCACTGGCTCCCATCACACACCGGAAAAGTACTTCTGGGGTGGCTCCATGGTGAAAGTGCCAAAAAGCCAGATTACTGAGGCTTTCCCCATGTGATGACGTCGCAGGGAAGCCAGGAAAGTGTGGGGTGTGAAGCAGCAGGTCCCCACGCCCCCCTAGGCACATACCACCAATATCTCTGCAATCTGCGGTGATACTTGACTATTCCGACAATGCATGTGAAGAGGTCCTAGGATGAAGTTTGAGTGCTCATGGGAAGGCTGCAGGAATTTAATCCAGAGGATAAAACCAGTACCAACTTTCTACTGCTACTATGTCCCTTCCCAATGTCTGACTCCAAATTAGCATGAAAGCACTCAGTGTTCAATAGAGCATTGAAAAGCAGGAATTCCAAAAGAAAAGTGATTTAATCTTACTCTTGAATTCTTCGCCTTGGCCACTTTCCAAAAGCAGTATGTCAAACCAGCACTATGTAAGAGTGGGAAGTAATCTGAATAAAGATGAATGGATGGATGTCAGCAAGAAGCTAGGTAAATTCATTTATAGCTTCATAAGTGAGCATAATTTAATTTTTTCAGGAGAATTACAAGTGATGGTGGGGAAATCAAATTCAATTTCTTCCCCTCAGCTGCAGAGCAACAAGTCATATTTAAAACCACATGCATTTGGGGTAAATTATTACATAATCCAATGGAAGTATGTATGTGCTTTATTGTTCTGACTAGGCATTTAATTTCATCTTAGATATCAATGTCTTTGAAAGTGTTTGCTCCAGTTAAAAAGGCTATTACTTGCACTGTAAAGTAAGAACAAAAGCCCATTTATTCCACCAGAATAAACAGATTCCTTTACTAACCTTGAGAAATTTCTCAGTAGAAATCATCTTGCTAACTTGAAAATAAATATCTGTACACAGTTGTGATCCCTCCACACTTGTTTAAGTACGTATCTTCTTAACTGTGTTTTGATCATCCTTTTAATTAATACGTTATCCAGCCTTAATCCAATACTGACTGTGAAAACTAGGGTATACATATTCTTCTTTACTTTATAGCAGGGGTCGGAAACCTATGGCTCGCAAGCCATATCTGGCTCTTTTAAAGACTGCATCTGGCTCGACTGTGCCCGCTGCCGCCAGCCTGGTGCTAGCTCCGTCTCCACCTTCAAGCCTGGAGCAGACACTGGGCTTGAGGGCAGAGGCTGAGCTAGCTGCACCAGGCTGGTTTCGCGCATGCGCATTTGGACAGCGTGGGTTCCTCTGTTTCCCAGCAGTCTCCCGCTCATGTTTAAAGGAGGAAAGGAGCTGCATGTGCGCATGCCCCTCCCCTCGCATACAGCCCCAGCAGGACAACGCGGTGGCAGGCAAAGATGGGCCAAGCCCGAAACAAAACCCCAGGCTGGGGGAGGGTGAGATCTGAAGCCTACAGGGTCACAGAGGAAGGCCTGCCATGGAACCCTGCCAGAGCCCTGTAGCACCAAAGGCTACTGCCACCAGAAAAGAAGGTAGGAGAGTGGGGCAGCCGGCGGCCAAGACCCTCCCCCTGGCCAACCCAAGGAGGCTGGAAGGGGCAACGCTGGCCGCAGGAACGCCATGCAGTAGGCCCAGCCGGGCCCTGTGCCAGTGGCTGAGGGAAGAAGGCAGGACAAGCAAGGCCCTGGTGAGGCCTCCTGGCGTAGGGATGGATAAGGAGGGCATGCGAACTCGGGAAGTCCCCAGGATCCCAACCCGGGTCTCCACAGTATCCTCCATTAAAATGGACCCAGCTAAGGACAGGGCTGCAGGGGAGCCGAGGGAGGAAGAGGCAAGCCCCGCCGGGCGGAGTGCCGGCGATGAGGAAAAGGAGGCCTGGGGAATTATATGGCTCTCACTGAAATAAATTTCCAAATATTTTGCTTTTATGGCTCTCTTGAGTCAAAAAGGTTCCCAACCCCTGCTTTATAGGCACAATACAGGGTGTTTCAAAAAGATGAAGCTGATTTAAAATACCTATATCTCTGCAACTATGAACCACCCATGGATGAAACTCTTACCAGTTGAGAGGGTGAGGCATGGAGTTTCATATTATTACTGTCAGATGCCTTTCCCAATGCACAAATAGTCCCTAGTCTTAGTCATTCACAAGATGGCATCTGATGTTCTTACAGCAACACCAGAGGCACTCCAAGTGGCCAGCTACTGGTCAAAGGACATTTAGTATAATGTCAAGTTTTTAAACTCTGTTTTTTAAAAATACATTACAACTGTAACCCTCAGTTCGCTTCTGATACAATATAAAAATACTAGAAGGCGACCCCACAGCATAAGGAATTTGTGTTCTGCCATTCCGCAAGACTGAATCCATAATTGCAGTGCATTTCAATGGTGTTTTGGCATTTCTTCATCAATGCAAAAGAACATTCATTGTTGATACTGACAACTTGAAGAAACAAGCTGTTTATGTATGAGTGTCAGTCCATAATTTTGAAACAACCTGTCCTGTTATTTTATAATATTACTTTAAAATGTTAACACTTACAAACCTGACTCATTTTAAATTTCTGGTTTGAAGTAAAGTTTGCAATTATTTTGGGAAAATGACAATTGCATTATTATTGGTCTTTAACTCTGGGGTGATTTGTCACTAATGCGTTTTTTACAAAAGAAAAGCTATACAGAGAGCAAAATTGTTTTTAAAAAGCCAATCAAAATCACCATTGCAGAAAATAACATCTCAGAAATTAGAAGTAAGGCAACTGATCTGCCCCAACATATGATACATTCATGTTAAGGCTGTAAATATGATAGAAACTTGTGTTGTTGCCCATTGTTATTTCTAAAAGCAGCTCATTTCAGATAAGATTCTGACCTGTAAGGCTCATCCTACACTTGACACCTGAATCCCATTATTAGTAGGTTCACCTAGAGTGAAAGTTGGAAATATCTCCAGCACCTTTAGTGTTGTGCAAAGGAGATAATTCCAACACGCATTGCTTGTTACCTGGCCTTTCAGACTTCCTCCATTCTAATGACTGGGCAGAACTCTCCCTGTTCTGGGTAGAAGGTGCGCCCATTTAGATCATTATGGTGGCCTCCTATCTTCTCCCAATTCTGATACAAGCCGATTTGTCCTTCCTTATAAAGCCCACCATTAGCCTGTAGACTCTGCCCATCACAGACACATACACAATCTTCTTCTTTCATTCCCATATATCTCTGCCCACAACAAACGGAAAAAAGATGGCTGTTTATTTATAAGTGATGCAGAAGTTAGGTGGAGTTAGTCATTCAATGATGAGAAAAGGCTCACCAGACACAATTGTTTTCCTGCACAATTGTTAATATAGTGGTAAGCCAATTCTCTTTAGCCCTAGCAACTAGAAAGAAAAAATTGAAAGCGATCATTTAGCTCACAGGTTTCTGAAGTGGTCTGCATTACACTCAAAGCTCACCATTAAGTTGCTTCTTTAATCCATCCCCATTTTATCATCTGGTAAAGCAAAAGCCAGATTGGGAAATACATAATTTTCCAAATCCTAATTTAACTAAGTAACACTTTTATTACAGGATTAGTATTCTGATCACAGAACTATGAGAAATCACAGATCCAGAAAGCAGCATCTCCATGTTGTGGTTAAAACTGCTAATGGTATTCCTAAAATGCAGGGTATTCCAGGAACTTTAATGGAATTGTTTGGTTGCTTATACACGTATTTGTTTGATCAGTATATTAGTCACCATTGCTGTAAGATCTGTGGCCACAAAAGGAAGCTGGAAAAATCAATGTCTTCTATTAAAATAAGCTAAAGGTACATTTCCTCAAAGAGCAATCATATCAAATTTCACTCAATTAATACGCCCCCAAAACTGAATTTAACATACTGCCAGCCCCTCGGTTAACTACCTCTCTAATGAAAGCATCCATAAAAAATGGCCTAAGTGCTCAGGAATAATGAGAGATGAGAATGGCCAGCATAGATGTGCAATATTTCCTATCCTGGCAAATCTCTGTTGAATAATTCAGCATGATTCATGCGCTCACACTCTCTCTCTTCCTTTCCCATAATTTACTGCATGGAGCCTGCATATATTCTGACCTTTCACTGCTTATACATATGCATGCCTTTTAAAGTTCTTTCAGGAATGAGATTAGAATGAACCAATAAAATGACTTTTTTTTGCACCTGAACAATTATCCGTGGCGTATATTTAATTGATCAGTAAACATGTTTTACAAGCTTCCCTTTCCCATTATCACTTTAGCCACCTTGCTGCTACAGTAGAATTTACAAATTTCCCAGAGAGGGAAGAAATCATTTTGTTGCCTTTCTTGCTCAGCACCCTGAAAACCTGTTTTTATGATTGTTCTCATTTCTCAATATGTTGCATGGAATAGAATAATAAAAAATTATATCAGGGCATTTATAGACCTCTTGTTGTGATTTTATTTCAACCAACTCTTATACAGTGTTCAGATTCTAGCCTGGAACCAATAAGATTCTTTGTGAGGCAGTCCTAAAATAAGACCTGAGGAAATGGCTCTTCTAACATAGAACCTTATAACCTAGAGCACTCTGGTCTAGAACACCCTAACTTGGAGTCTCATGACCTAGAACATCCTAACTTAGTTTCATTATAACCTAGAACAAAAAATTCCTTGTGTGGCAGTCCGAAAAGAAGAGCTGGCAAAAGGGCTCTTCTAGCTTGGAACCTTCTAATCTAGAGTCTTCTGGTCTAGAACACACTACCTTAGAGTACCCCAATCTAGAACCACTTAACACTTAATGTTGTTCAAATTGTTTTATATAATAATTGCCTATTGATCCATCGGTTGTATTGTGTTAATTTTGTGATTATTTTAAATTTGATATGTTACTTAGAATCATAGATTTGGAAGAGACCTCGTGGGCCATCCAGTCTAACCTCCTGCCAAAAAGCAGGAAAATTGCATTCAAAGCACCCCCGACAGATGGCGATTCAGCCTCTGTCTAAAAGACTCCAAAGAACCCTCCACTACACTCTGGGGCAGAGAATTCCACTGCTGAGCAGCTCTCTCAGGAAGTTCTTCCTAATGTTCAGTTGGAATCTCCTTTCCTGTATTTTGAAGCCATTGATCCATGTCTTAGTCTCTAGGACAGCAGAAAACAAGCTTTCTCCCTCCTCTCTATGATTTTCCCTCATATATTTATACATGGCCATCATGTCTCCTCTCAGCCTTCTTTTCTGCAGGCTAAACATGCCCACCTCTTTGAGTCTCTAATCACAGGGTTCTCCAAACCCGTCATCATTTTAGTCACCCTCCTCTGGACACATTCCAGCTTGTCAACATCTCCCTTCAATTGCGTCCCCAGAATTGGACACAGTATCCCAAGTGTGGTCTGATCAAGGCAGAATAGAGGGGTAGCATGACTTCCCTGGATCTAGACACTGGACTCCTATTTATGTAGCCCAAACTCCCATTGGCTTTTTTGCCACGTTGTTGGCTCATGTTTAATGAGCCAACTGTCCATGAGGACTCCAATGTCTTTTTCACATGTACCGCTGTTGAGCCAGGCGTCCCCCATTCTGTATCTTTACATTTCATTTTTTTCTGCCTAAGTGGAGTATTTTGCATTTGTCCCTGTTGAACTTCATTTTGTTAGTTTTGGCCCATCTCTCTAATCTGTTAAGATCATTTTGAATTCTGCTCCTGTCTTCTGGAGTATTAGCTATCCCTCCCAATTTGTTTTATGTTATCTACTTAATTTTTCTGACTGTAAGCCCTTGTTGGGAGATGGGGCGGGGTATAAATAAAGTATTACTACTACTACTACTACTATTTTACACAAAAATGGGTATGGTCTGATGAGCTGATATTTTTCCAATATCAACCCAAACATTATCATTATCATTATTCAGAGCATGACTGAAGGCCTTGCCATTTTTCAAGCACTTTCCTATGGCAAGATATCATTAGAACAGCTGAGTTTGCCACTGATGGCAGGAAGTGCGAGGTGTTTAATCACACGCACCGTACTTTCTTCTCAGCTCCTGCTGCGGTGATCACAGAGGGCTTGCTGAGAATCTAAAAAGGAGGTCAAGAGATAGGTGATATTTCTTCCTCCTGCCACCTCCGAGCTCTCACCTCTTCTCTGCAAGCAAAAGCTTCACTGTTGCCTCTTCATCAGCCTGTTCAGAAGTCCTGCCGGAGCAATTGTAAACGTAGAATAGCCCAACTGTGCCTGGGCCAGTTTTGCTCACAGCATTTAATTCTCTGGACAAATGATGACTTTGCCATGACACTGCAGCAGCTCAGTTTCAACTAAAGGTTTTAAAACCCTGTGCGAGCATTACGTGTGGTGAGATATTACACTTGCTCTGACAGAACAAATTGTGCCAACAGCCAGCAGTGCTGCAGGATTGGAAAACTGAGGGTAGAGTTTGATCCTGGACAACAAAATGCACCTTTTGTTTGCAATAGAGGCTCTTTGTGCTATTTTATTGTATTATTTTGTTATTGTTTAGCATTGCATTTGAATTTATGTATTTTATTTGATGTTGCTGCTTTTTGTATGTATTTATTTCGCCTTACTGTAATTTTTGGGCTTGGCCTCATGTTAGCAGCTCCAAGTCCTTCAGGGAGATAGTGGTGGGGTATAAATAAAGTTTATTATTATTTCTTTAGAGGTTTCAACCAGCCTCTGATCGTATGGCTTGTGTAGATGAGCTCTATTTTACAGATGGTTTGGAACATTCAGCTCGTACAATGTGCCCTTTTTTTCTTTTTTTTCTCCTGGAGCACACTACTAACACAATTTGTGCCTAACACAAATGTGTTGATAAGATGACTTGCTAATTTAAAGTGGTGATGTTAACCTTTAATGCTTTTATAATTAGTCCATTTGAAGGGCAGTCTGAATGTATATGAGCCTTCCAGATCCTTTAAGACTAGTCTGTGACATTTCACTTACAAGCTGACCATATAAAACAGGCATGGGCAAACCCAGGCCCGGGGGCCAGATGTGGCTCCTTGAGCTCTTTTCTCAGACCCTCTTTTCTCTCACCATCCTATTATTCCTTTTCTCCTTCCTTCCCTCCCTCCCTTCCCTTCTACCCTTTTGTCCTTGCTTGCTTGCTTGCTTCCTTGCTTCCTCCTTCCTTCCCTTTTCTTTTCTCCCTCCCCCATTCCCTTCCTTCCTTCCATCCATCCTTCCCTTTTTCCTTCCTCCTAGGGCAGGGGTGCTCATTAGGTAGCTCGGGAGCTACTAGTAGATCTTTGGCCCTCTTCCAGGTGATCTTCGGGCCTCACCAGCTGGATGGGGCACTCCTGCCATGCATGCGCACACCCTGTGTGCACGCACGCTCCTGCTGCTGGCTTCTGCTCTCGCAGTGCTTCTTTCACCTGTGGGGCATTGCAGGAAGAAGGAAGCATGAGGCGAGGCCTCTGGAGGGAGCGCCCTGCCTCTCTCTCGTCCAGAAGCAGCTGTGCAGCCTCCGTTGCCGTCGAGACAGGCAGGGCGGAGCGCTCCCTCTGGATGCCCCGCCTCATGCTTTCTCCTTCCTGCAATGCCCCACAGGCGGAAGAAGTGCTGTGTGGGTGAAAACAGCAGCAGGAGCACGACGGTAGCGCGTGGAAGCGCACGGCGGCGGGGGCAGGTAGATCTTTTGGACTTGGTTGCTTTAAGAGTAGCTCGCATGCTGAAAAAGTGTGAGCACCCCTGTCCTAGGGGATGTTTAGCTGGGAGAAGAGAAGGTACAGAGAGAACATGAGAATCATGTTTCAGGATTTAAAAGGATGTCCCATTGAAGAGGAGGGAGAAAGCTTACTTTTTGCTGCTCTAGAGACCAGGGCACAAGGGAGCAATGGTTTCAAATGATAGGGAAGGAGGTTTGACTGAAAAGATTAGGAAGAACTTCTTGAGAGTAAGAGCTGTTGGAGAGTGGCATAGGCTGTCTCAGTGTGTGGTGGAGTCTCCTTCTCTGGAGGCTTTCCCCCAGAGGCTGTCTATTGGGAGTGCTTGGATTGTGCCTTCCTGCCTGGCAGAAGGTTGGACTGGATGTCCCTTGGGGGTTTCTTCCAGTTCTAGGATTCTATTATTCTATATCAGGACTAAAGTTCACAGCGGAGGCTAGAAATGGAACTTGAGATAGTTTGGGATGATCCAAATCAGACATTTGTTATTGTTATTGTTATCATGTCACTGTTATTATAATTTTTAAAAGCCAGTATATGAAATAAGTTTTAATGTTTATATTGAAAAGTGCTTATTGTACTTTTAAAGGTTGTATATTATTTGATGTAATGGACTATAGCTGGTACATCAAACAATTCATTCATATCAAGCGTAGGCAATACAGGATCTAATGGATAAACTTCTCTTTCCCGTCCATCATCCCGTCCGGAACTAGGTCAACCCTTTTGGAACCCAAACATTTCCCATCTTTCCTTCACTTTCTGCCTCCGAAAGAGAACGGGAAGGGGAGGAGAGGGCAGGGAGGGGACTTGGGGAGAGCACCTTTCCTCCTGGCCTGCCCACTCTGCTCCAGCCCACCATGAAAGTTTTCCCATGCCTGATCAAAAATAACAAAACCACTGAGCACAAAAAGCAGAACCTTTTCAGTACTGGTCCAATTTCCCTCCCATGAGATATATGCAGCTCTTTTCCATCAAGTCCAACCTAACCCATAATTTTTTAAAAAAATACTAAAAGCCACCTTTTCAGTCAGATTGCCTTCGGGAGCACAGTTTCATCTCAAAAGGCAGTCCCCTTCCCTCCAAAACAACCAATAGCACGAAGTGCGGCTTCTTGCTAGCAAAGATGCCATTGCTATAGCTCATGCAGGTCCAAGGGTCCTGAAAATGATCCCCAACCATCAGAATATGCCCAATGCACTCCAGAGCCTGCTTTTTCTTAAATAGGTTTTTGTCAACCTCTGGAAATTTTGTCCCAACACTATCCTTTCTTTATTCCCAGTGAATGTTTCAGTGGGTCTATTGTAACCAATTGGAAAGGATTTTGGATTCCTGTTTTTGCCTTGTAGTTTTAATATTCATTGGCTTTGAATGACATATTTCAATTTTCTCTGCATGTCTTCCCTAGGAGGCTTTTTGTTTGGAAAGGCAGCCTAGAAACACTGGCAATAAATAACAGCAGGCATTTCTACAAAGGCAGAAACCTCTGACAGAATGGATCAGAAAATTCATTCAGAAACGTGTCCTCCACAATCGAAATGGATAATACAAGGGTGGCTTTAAGGAGGGAAAAGGTACACACAAATATAATGAGGCACTCCGCAAAGTCAGAGTCAATCCTTTGAACTTCAGGGAATCATAACCCATCAATCTGGCTTCCAAAAGATGGATCATCATTTGTTTGGCAAGCATTCAACAGTCAGTTACACGAGTGCTTTGGGAATTGTAGTTCAAATGTCCTTTCAAGTTACTCATAACAATATCTCAAAGTGACTTTCCCTACTTCCAAACACACTTTACTTTTCATTCGAAACTACTGTATTAAAACAAGCTAGGCAAGGGCCATAGAAAATATTTAGTAACTTAACTAAGCCATTATATTTTACAGATTTATTTTGAATGTGGAAGTCAAGTAATTTAAATGTGTGGGTACTATTCCAATGAATGCAAGAGTCATGTAATTATACCAAGATATACATATTCATATATAAGGGGGCTGCAGTGCCACAGTGGGTTAAACAGCTAAGCTGGAGAACTTGCTGTTCAGAAGGTTGGTGGTTTGAATCCACGAGACGGGGTAAGCTCCCATTGTTAGCCCCAGCTTCTGCCAACCTAGCAGTTCGAAAACATGCAAATGTGAGTAGATCAAAAGGTACTGCTTCAATGGGAAGGTAATGGCGCTCCATGCAGTCATGCTGGCCACATGAATTTGGAGGTGTCTACAGACAATGCCAGCTCTTCGGCTTAGAAATGGAGATGAGCACCAACCCCCAGAATCGGTCATGACTAGACAACTTTAACTTTACTAATATACATATTCCAAACAGATTTGTTAATTCAGTAGGGGGGGGGGAATCTACTTTTAAAAAATCTACATTTCCAGTTATATCTATCTAAGTTTGGGTCAGTGTTCAACAGGATAAATAAAATAAAAACATATGTTTTTTAAATCTTTTATTTTTACTTTGAATGTAAGATTTGCTGTTTTAGGGACATGATTGTGAGGATTCTGCTGTTCACACTATGATCAAGAATTTATGGTTCAGTGAGAGCTACAGAAGAGTATACAAAAGTGCCATCATAATCCATTCTTATTGACTTTCTAGACATCAGAGGAGTGTTTATGATGCCATGTATAAAGTCAGAGAATAGTAAGATATTCCGACATACAGGGGTGCCGCTGTGGAAAGGGGATAAGTGATGATGTTGTCCAACCCATAAAATTCTTCTCCCCCAATAAAAAAATTTCACAGCTTGAGTATTCTAGGAAAAGGTGCAGGGAAGGGTTCCAAGGGGATATGAGCAAAGCAAGTGTAAGATTTTTAGGTGTGAATGATTTTCAATGTCCTACTCTGACCACTGAAGGAAAATGTAATTTGGGAAAGCAGAATTCTTATCTTGAGCTGTAACCTTCTCATACCACTTTCCTGCCATTGCCACATCTGTTCTCAAACTCCATGTTTTAATACCTTCCCTTTGAAGAGAAAGCAAAAGCTACATAATACCATGGGGCCTGAAGGAATAGGCAAGTACTGTGTAGACACCTGCATCTGGCTGCTCAAAATCACTATGTGCCCTAAGGGGGAGACAAAAGAGACAGAAAAGAATAGAAATTTATGCCATCAGCTAAAGTCCCAAAATGTCTTGGAACAAGCTATTTAATGGCTTTGTCTTGTGACATTTGTGTAGCATTTCTGTCTGTATATCACATTGAAAGCCTTCACAGAAAGAAGTATTCCATGCAAACAATAATTTTGTCATTCAGATGCTCTCATGGAAAACAATGGCTGTTTGCACAATGGAAATAACAAAATATCTAATCAGTTTATGTTGCTGTCCTTCTAGCTATCTCTAGGAAATTTTCCACTTTTGCCAAATGGCAAGTGCTTTCATTGCTGCCGAATATACTCATTTATAAGTCAAGTTCATATATAAATTGAGGGTGAGTTTTGGAGTCAAAATTGTGGCTTTTGACCTGGCCTTTGCATAAGTTAGAGAAATAGGGAAATTAACATAGAAAAATAAACTCCAGTGCTGCCCGAGGTGGCCGGCTGCCCCTGGTTGCCACCACCATTATTTTTCCACCCAGGTATGTTGAAATGTTAGAAGTGGTATCATGGCAGAGGGAATAGAGATGCTTCCTTTAGTTTCCCCAGGGACAAAATAATCTCTTGCCTTTACAAGTGCACACCTCTTTACTCAGAGTTAAGTTACTTACATTGACACATGGATAAATGAACCCATGTTTTGGGGGACGATTCTAAATTTAAATTTGTAAAATTATACATGTGTATATACAGTGCTTTTCTAGGGCAATAACATATACACATATACACTTCTGTGTGGTTTTCTTTTAAAAAATGAAGTTAGTTGTAGCTTCCGAGAAGTAAGGAAAAGGTTATCTCCTTATGAGCAAAAGCACTTCCTTCATTATTACTTCAGACCTGTAGGAACTCAACACCATCAGGCAACTCAAATTACATTTATGTGACGCCCCCATGTCTGCTCTGCTGTTCTGCGCACTTAAAACTGGGGTTTTCCCAGTGTGGAACTATGCTTGTTTGCAAAGGATCCATCCACTATTGTTTAAAATTCTTTGTTCTCTTATGAAATATTCCATTCCAGGCCTGGAGAAAAGATCAAACATGATCTGAAACATTGTGTGGGCTATGTCAATTTCCCTCCTGCTGATAAAATGAAGGAGAAAAATGCACCAAGACACAAGAAAAGAAATCTGGCCAATCTGTCAAGTGCAGTGCAGATGAAAAAGATGCTGATACCTCATTTCAATGACTTCTTGACTTCAAATGTCCTTATCTTCTACTGAAACTAAGATTCAAGTGCACACAACGGCACATATTTTCCCATTCGCTCCATCTTTCTTTTAGCACCCTTTTGTCTCTACCACTGTCAAAATATAACAATAATCAATTCCTGGAAGCAGGAACTTGTCTTTTGTGTATAATACTCTGTAATTTATACTCTCACAAAGGGGTAGGCATGGGAGAGGGAGCTGGGCATAATTTAAAATATGCAAAGCAGGGGAAAAGACTAACAATAAACACCAGTGACATTTTTAGTGTAAAGCGTAGTCCACTCCATACTAAAGGAAACATAGATTCACCCGTAAGAAAGATGCTCTCATCAGCATTTGCACAACTGTGGCCCTCAAAATATGTTAGGTCTCCAGTAGCTATAGACATCATAGTCATTAATGTGGGGTCATAGCAGTTAAGTCCAGCTGTAGATGGTTGGCCATATTTATCCACCATTATTGAGGCAAAACATACTTTAAAACAGAGCTCAACAGGTTCCCTAAAATCACAGAATGATAGAGCTGGAAGAGGCCATCCAGGCTATCCAGGCCAACCCTCTGGTACTGTCACACCCCAGCCAGGTTCCAAGAGCAAACCAGACCAACACCATGTTAAAGACAAAGATTCAGAAAGGCTTGGAAGCCTCTGCAGCAACGTCCAAGTGAACCCCAAGAACCCAAGGTTAAGCACAGCCCTATTGCTTCACAGGCTGATAAGGAGGCCTGGTACCAGGAAGCAACAGATCCTCCCCGGAGGCCAGGTGGTTGCGCTAATAAGCTTACATTCCATTCGGACCAAGATGCGGTGGGAAAGAAAGTCTTCCCACCCACTCCTGAGAGAGAGCTTCGACGCAGCCGGCGTATCCTGGATCAAAGCAACCGGGGCCTATAAAGATTCAGCCCGGAAGGAGCTTGGGATCTCGTGCCAACGTTTTAGCAACTTATTCAAGTCTCATGGAACTTTGTCTGGGCCAGGAAAGCCTTCCTGTTTTTGGACTCTAACTCTTGTTAAGCTTTGCCTCAAGAAACTCCTGGATTTAGCCAATTGTGGCACCAAGATTATTTGCATTTATTGGACTCTTAAAGACTATTACTTTGTTACCACTGGATGCAGGAGCATCACTGAACTATTCTATTTTTGCCTTCTCTACCTTCTTTCACTTATTTTTACTTACTCTAAATAAAGCATTTAACCGCAGTTGCTGCGTGTTGGCTTACTAAGGGTCTGTCCAAGTCTATGGTCGCAACAGGTACACACAAAGCATACCAGACAAGATGGCCATCCAGCCTGATTAATAACCTCCAAGGAAAGAAATCCCATCATTCTCCAAGGCAGCACATTCCACTGCCAACAGCTCTTACCATGAGGAAATTCTTCCTAATGTTTAAGTGGAATCCCTTTTCTTCCAATTGGATCTATTGCCCCCTGGAGTGTGAGGAAATATTTTATACCACTGACAGTTCAGGAACAACACCCCACAGCCTCTTTTGATTGTAGAATTTCTGTCAGGTCAAAATTTGATGGAACAAAAGAAGCCACATTTTTGCTAACTAAAAAGTAGATGTATGCTTCTGGAACCACAATTTGCATCTAAAACAAAGTGTGCCTGTTCTTCTGAGAGGGGAAAACAAGAAAAAATGGAGCAGCAATTTGACTTGGAGAATCACAAATAAGACCAGTATATATGATCCACCTATTGCCAATGCTTACTTAACTCAGTTCCTAAACTTTGGTCCTCCGGAGATTTTGGATTTCTACCCCCCAGAAACCCAGACCAAATTGGTCAGCAGCCAGCAGTTTTGGAAGATGGCATTTAAAACATTTAGAAAATCAAAATTTGGGAACCGCTATTTTAACTACGTAACATTATCTTTCTTAAAAATACATTGACTTTGGGAAGTGGGTTGTCTATCCAGCCATCTCATGAAACTAAGTTTTAATGACTCACTTCAGTCATGCCTTCCACTTTTTGGTTTGCCAGCAGATCACCATCCATGACTTGATAGTCAATATTTTACACCTATTTCTAGTTAAACTTACTGAAGTAGATGTTGGGCTCATGGTTAAATTAAGCTACTGGCTCTGCTGACCTAAACAGAAAACATCCTCTTCCCCTCTTTGTGTCGTTGATGTTTAGTCAGCACTCTCCTTTCCGATTATTTACTGAGCCAAGGTATGGAAAATACTGAAAAATGGCCCCATATGATTTACATAACCCTAAAGTACATCTACTTTAGGGTTATGTAAATCATATGGGGCCATTTTTTGATTCTTAATGTTCAGCCATAAACCTGCTTTTGAACTTAACTTGACATTTTTCAGTAAATGTTCCAAGCCTTTGCTATTTTCTGCCAATAGTATGGCATCATCTGTATATCTGAAATTGTAAGTGCTCCTTCCTCCAATTTCAGACCTTGTTGTGGCATATCCTTTTCTTTAGAGAAATCCATAATTATACAATCAAATGGGTTGTTTTTAATAAAGCACAGGCTAATTTGAAATTATTTTGTGTGTTCCATTATCAGACATCTGTTTCAAAAACCATCCCTGGTGCCTCTTCCTTTCCTTAGGCATCTGGCATTTCTCACTCCATGTACTCCATTATTTGTTGTAGATTTTTTTAGTATTACCTTCCTTTATTTTACCAGTTTTATACTTATTTATGCAATGCTTTTGACACGAAATGTATATATAGTATTACCTTGCTTGCATGGGAAATTACTGCAGTGGTCCTGTGGCTAATGAAATCCCTGGTTTCTCCTTTTTGGCGTGCTTTAGCCTTATCTGTTGTGTCTTAGGCTGGAACTAGAACAGGATGGTTTAAATTCAGCCACAGTATTTTAAATCAGTAATTTAGAACAAGAGTTTAACTCAGGGAGGGGCTTTAATCAGTCAGTTTCAATACATTGGTATTGGTGATTCTTTGTAGATTCCTTCAGCAATGATGGAAGTCTGATTAATGTACCATGTTCATTAACTACTAATGCAGTATTACTTGCATTGTTTACTCTTGCACTTCAGACTGTTTTCTGAAAACAATGTCTTTTTAGTATACTGAATTTCTTATGGGCAACATCCTAGACAATTTGCAAGGTTAAGGATAGGCATGAAAGAATATGCAAACTTAACAAGCTGGTGTAGCTCTTTTTACCCAGCTGAACAGCATAAAAAAGGAGGTACGCAGAAATGAGTGATTAGAAAAAGTAGTCATTATTGGGTAGACTAGGACAATTAAATGCTTTTACTTGGCCAGTATTTTCCGGCATTCAAGACAACCCCCAACTTTTCCAATTAAAATATAATGTTTGGGATATCTTTGCTGTATAAGACACCAAATAAAAAAATTAAAAACATCAGTTTTGATTTCAATATGTTGATTTCCCTGTTACTGTACCTCCTTCTCTGCCTCTCAGATCTCGCACATGCACGCCTGTGTCGCTTCCCTGCAGTCCTCAGGAGCTAGATCGGAGAGGGAGATACAAGAGCAGGCCAGATGGGTGAAAGAGGCATGTTTTTTTCTGGGCACAGTGCCACTCTATCTCTTTTTTCCATAACCTGAGGGTCCCAGACGCCTGCAGCTTGCTCCACCCTTCACTTACACTGTCTCGGTGAGGCGCCCCCCTCACCTTGTCATCGGGACCATGTTAAATCACTTCTTTCCACGAATCCTGGTGAATGGATTTTCTTCTACCATACTTGTACAGCATCATCCTTGCTGCTTTCATGTGATCGCCGAATATAGAATCAGAGAATTATAGAGTTGGAAAAGACCTCATGGGCCATTCAGTCCAGCCCCCTGTCAAGAAGCAGGAAAACTGCATACAAAGCACTCCCAACAGATGGCCATCCAGCCTGTTTAAAAGCTTCCAAAGAAGGAGCATCCACCACACCCCGGGGCAGTGAGTTTCACTGCTGAACAGCTCTCACAGTCAGGAAGTTCTTCCTAATGTTCAGATGGAATCTCCTTTCTCTTAGTTTGAAGCCATTGTTCCGCGTCCTAGTCTCCAGGGCAGAAGAAAACAAGCTTGCTCCCTCCTCCCTATGACTTCCTCTCACATATTTATACATGGCTGTCATGTCTCCTCTCAGCCTTCTCTTCTTCAGGCTAAACATGCCCAGCTCTTTAAGCCGCTCCTCATAGGGCTTGTTTTCCAGACCTTTGATCATTTTAGTCGCCCTCCTCTGGACACATTCCAGCTTGTCAATATCTCTTCAATTGTGGTGCCCAGAATTGGACACAATATTCCAGGTGTGGTCTAACCAAGGCAGAATAGAGGGGTAGCATGACTTCCCTGTATCTAGATACTATACTCCTATTGGTGCAGGCCAAAATCCCATTGGCTTTTTTTGCCGCCGCATCACAATGTTGATCATGTTTAACTTGTTGTCGATGAGGACGCCAAGATCTTTTTCACACGTACTGCTCTTGAGCCATGCATCCCCCATTCTGTATATGGCAGGGATGCAGCCACGGCCGTTTTTGAACTCCTCATCATCATATGCGGCGATCACAGATTCTCCAGTCTGGCTCAGAAGTTTCAACATCCGGCCTATAAGATGACAACTGGCATATAAGACGATCCTCGACTTTTGAGAAGATTTTCCTGGGTTAAAAAGTAGTCTTATACGCCATAAAATACAGTATTTGATAAATTTTCCTCCTATATCATGGAAGGCCCATACTGCAGCTCCGTCATACTCACACCCCTTGTTTCTCGCCTTTTTGAGTGGCCTCATGGAAGAATCCAATTCAAGGCTGAATTAACACTGCAAGTTAGACGTTCCCCATTGTCATAAGGTTGTTCTAAGATAATACAAATGAATGTATTAATTGAAGTAACCATCTTGGTTTTTAAGTGTTCATTTCTGTGGAATCATAGAAAGTTGGTTATGTACCAATCTATGTACAACGGCGCTCCATGTAGTCATGGAGGAAGCCTTGGAGGTTTCAACGGACAATGCTGGCTCTTCGGCTTAGAAATGGAGATGAGCACCCCCCCCGAGTCAGACATGACTAGACTTAATGCCAGGGCAAACCTTTACCTTTTCCTTTATGTGCAACACTAACATTATTGCTTCTTAACAGAATTTGTACAGATTTTATTCTATTGCACAGAAGGGGGAGGAAACCTCTAGACCTTCAATTTTTCAAAACAAACAAACCCTCAAATATCTAATAACCTGTGGGATAAATGGCAAGGCTAATATTAACCTGCTGTCCAGCATTCATCACAATTGGTTAAAGCAGTGTGGCTCCAAATTCATTGAAACCATTCACTTCAAGACATTGAAACTATGGTAAATCCCACTGTTAATCCCAACCAGAATAAACCCTTCAAATTAATGGAAATTTGGCAAGTCAGATGTGTAAATTCTTCAGATTTAGATAAAGTTCTGTAAGCTCAAGCAAACAGTTTCCCGCCATCACTGCCTTGAAAACCTGGGAGGGTGGGGGGAATCTCTGAACCCATATAAATTTTGTTCATGTTTGATAGTGTGTGCAATTTGGCTAAACCTCATACTGTTTTTGGTGTCCTGATTTCTGTGGCCCCCCGATCCATTTTTCGGGAGCCTCCTGAATTCAGGCGGGCAAAATCAGTTTTTGCTCCAGGAAGATCCGGCTCATTTGTGGCATTGGGGGAACTTCCCAGGCTCCCCTTTCTGTCATTTTTAGGGCATCAGTCTTAAGAAACAATTTTTTTCTGGCATTGTTTCTCCTCAGATCCTTCAGTAAGACGTGAGTTTAAGGTACAGACTCAAGAAACCATATTTTCTGGGATCTGGGTTGTTGTAAGTTTTCCGTTCTATATGGCCATGTTCTGGGATCCTTTCTCCTCAACACCTTTTCAATGAAGCTGAGTTTAGGCTTCCTTTTTAAATACTTATTCATTTTATGGCAGCTTTTGAAATGGCAATACGCTTCTACCCCACATTTGAAATTTGCGTTGAGTGAAGGGCACCATCAGTGGCAGTTTCTTAAGTGCGTAGAAAGTAAATGCTTATTTGAGTCAAAAAGCAAGGCAAGCAATGCCGAGCAACAAGAGACACTGAGAATTTAGATCACCAGCAGATGGGAGCACGACCTGTCTCTCTCAGAATCCTGCTTGAAACAGAAAAATGGAAGCCCAGCTTGGCTAAAGACCCGTCATGGCTGTCTTCTGTTTTGATTGGCTCAACAGGTAGGGCTCACAGGAAAACCCCATGTGAGTGCACAGCTGCCTCTCCATGCTTCACGTATAGCTGAATGAAACCAAACGTAGCCGTGGTCGGTAGCCACATGTTGTATTATGGCTGAAAAAATAGCGGTGGCGCCCGTCCCATTACAGCTGGCCGAAAGAGCTGAACCAGCTGAAGCCCATTTTGAAAAACAGACTTGTACACAGCTCTAATGTTTTATTAAAGTACTGAATTTATGCCCTAACACATGTAGTCCAGGGATTCAAAACTATTTACTTTTTTATTAAACCAAAAATAAAAATGTCTCTCAACGTAGTCCTTTCCTTTTAGTTCATTGAACTTTTGTAAATTGCAAAGTACAAAACATGTTTTCAAAACAGTAAACATACAAAAATAGTTTTAAGAAAACTACAAGCAACAAAGAAAAAAACATCAGTAATTTGTGCCAAACCAGCTATTAACTTTCTGTGTGCTAAAATAAAGGATAAGATTGACTACATAGTATTCACTTGTATCTTTCATCCACACCAGCTCCATGTATACTTTGCCAGTGCCATCCATATGAGTAACGTAATACTTGGGTCCTAAATATTGATACAAAGTGGATGGTTTGGGAGATAGAATCATGTTGACTGGAGCACTTATACACCAAAATGGTTTTTGTGAATCATCCAGAATGGTTGCATCCATAATAAAACAATTCTGCATAGCAAAGACAAAGGAACAAAGGGAAGGGAGAATAAAAAAAGAAGCTCAGTCTGCATACTTTATATTCATCCACAGACCATATTCATAATGAGTACTACTATAACTGGATGTCTAAAGTGATCTCCATAAAACTACAGATACCTTTAGAAATACACAGCCACACAATGGAAGATAATATTGACTGTAAGGAAAGTCCCACTAACACAAGCACTACATTTTAAACACACACCGCCTTGTTACAAGTTTACTTCACAATTTATCATTCCCTTTTATCTGCTCTTGTTGATGAAGGCTTTCTTAGTTGAATTCAGGCTCAAGAATGCTATGTCTATTGCTACTATTGCTC
This sequence comes from Anolis apletophallus, assembly GCA_030556195.1. Lineage (NCBI taxonomy): Eukaryota > Metazoa > Chordata > Lepidosauria > Squamata > Anolidae > Anolis > Anolis apletophallus. Next base: position 66,829,403 of record JARBWK010000007.1, on the reverse strand, counting down.
TTCCACAACTCGGCAAAGTAATTTTATTCATACAATGTATTGTCAAAGGCTTTCATAGCCGGAATCACTGGGTTGTTGTGTGTTTTCCGGGCTGTATGGCTATGTTCCAGAAGCATTCTCTCCTGATGTTTCGCCTGCATCTATGGCAGGCATCCTCAGATGTTGTGAGGACTGCATACTTAATATTCTTCAGACCTCACAATAATTTCCTGTAGTTTTCTGGGTGTCTTTGGAGGTTCTCTTGCCATAGATCCAGGTGAAACGTCAGGAGAGAATGCTTCTGTAACATGGCCATACAGCCCGGAAAACACACAACCCAGTTTATTCATACAATTTATGCCTGCGCTGTGGAATGCACTACATTTGACAGCTTTTTTTGTAATAGCACTTTAAAAATTGAGATGTGCATTACAATCAATGGCATTAGGACTGAACAAATATGGTATACAACACATTCAAGATACTGCTGAATATGTCTATTATAAACTAGAATTCCTGTTGTTAATCGAAATTCTATTTCATTTAAGTAGTTAGTACAACTTCTATTTAACATACCTTTAATTGCAGTTTCAACTGCATGCAGTCCACAAGTTATGAACAAGATAGCTTAAGAACAAACCTACAGAACCTATTTTTGTATGCACGTCAGAATAGGTACATTTTTTAAGTGAAACCCCAGACAAAAAAAAATCTTTTTTAGCTTTGGATATCACAGGGAAGTGTGAACTCCCCTGTGGAGTTTGTTTTGCTGTCTAGGCCTCTGTTCAGAAGATTTCACCTCACTTTCCGTCCCTTCTGTCCCTTTGTTGTTGTTTTTTTTTAAAAAAATTGGCTTGTGGAAACAAGGATTAGCGAGAAAACTTCAGTTGAGACCCCTTTTCCCCATGATAATTCTTTCAGGAGTGAATTTCCCTTTCCAGGGATATAATTCTTTCATGTCCTGTTGTTTCACCCCTGTTCTGAACTATGAGTCATTTGTATGTCTGATGTTTGTCGGGGACTGCCTGTATTTTGAATGTAACAGATTCACTATACTTTACCTCAATGTTGCCTTCAAATGCATCTAGCCTCCAAGCCAATCCAACATTTCCAACAAGAGGTAGATGTTGGTTCTGGTTTTTGTAGCTTATTACAGCAAGCCTCATGTATCCATTTTTAATGAAATCTGTAATAATAAAAATAATTATCATTATTTTATTTCTTTGAAATGCATATATTAAAATACACAGATAAAATATTAAAATATAGTGAACATAAGATGTGAGTTTAAATGGGCACGTGTTTTAAATTCCAGCAGCTCATCACACTAGAGAGAGAAAATCATTTAAAATCCCGTTTCCGCCCCCTACAGAATTCTGAGGTTTGTAGTTTTGAGAAGAGCCTTTAACAGCCTCACTAAACTACAAACCCCAGAATTCTGCAGGAGGCAGAAATTGGATTTAAACTGGATTTTTTAATCTAGTGTGATGAACAAAAAAACGATGCCAGTACTCCAGACCCAATGGTGTCAAAACAATGTTTTTAACATTATTATTGCTAAAAAAAACAAAAGCCTTAGTGGGTCACATGAGTTCAATTGCCAGCGTTTCCATCATGAAATGAACAATTCATTTGGAAATCTCTATCAGGCCTCTTTTGTGTGTACAGAGAAATTATTTGCAACTAGCATGCACTGATGGTGTAGATACTGTATAAATATCTAGATCAGTGGTTCTCAACCTGTAGGTCCCCAGGTGTTTTGGCCTACAACTCCCAGAAATCCCAGCAGATTTACTAGCTGTTAGAATTTCTGGGAGTTGAAGGCCAAATCATCTGGGGACCCACAGGTTGGGAACCACTGATCTAGCCACAGCTCTGAACTAGCTGAAATTGAGAACCACTGATCTAGGTGAAATAATGCTATCTGAATTAATGCAAGTCATCTGATTCATTTAGATTAGTTCCATTTCACTGATCATGAATTTGTGGTACCTGAACAAGTTTAACAGAGCCATGTTTTGCCTGTGGAACAATGTTAAGCATGAACTTCGAAAGCAGTGTGATGTCACACAATGAGACCGGTGGCACAATGGGTTAAACCTTTGTACTGTCTGAACTGCTGATCTGAAGATCAGCTGTTCGAATCTGCAAGACAGGATGAGCTCCCATCTGTCAGCTCCAGTTTCCCACATGGGGACATGAGAGAAGCCTCCCACAGGATGTCAAAACATCCGAGCATCCCCTGGGCAATGTCCTTGCAGACAGCCGATTCTCTCAAATCAGAAGCGACACGAAAAAAACCCACTGAGCCCTGCCTTCCACTTCTCTCTACTAAAGACTGCACAAGTCCAAGGTTCTAAAAAAAAAAAAAACACTCCTGAACCTCGACTTATCATTTAATTCTACATCTTCTCTAGAACAATCAAATTATTTTAAATGTTTAAAATGCCATCCTGTGAATCCATAAAGTTCTTCCTTTTTCCCTCTACTCCTATTGCCTGGGTTTTGTATAAAGTATGTCTTAAAATAAAGACATTTAAAATTTGTTGTTAAAGAAGAGATACACTGAATTTTGATAAAATCATCAACATTGTCATACTCTGGCATGAACCATTTTTAAAAGGTTTTTTAAAAAATATTTTAAATATTCTTTTCATGGAACCCCTACAATGCTTTTATGAAACCCTAGGGTTCTGCAGAATACTCTTTGGGAACTGCTGTTCTAAATAACAGTGCTTTAAAATTATTGTGAAGAATGTGAGCCCTAAAACAAAATAAATTTCACAACAAAGGGAAGAAATCATGTTGCAGAACCAGGCTATGTCACTCATACTGTTCAATCATGATACCAGGCCACAGTTACATATCACAAAAGTTTATAAATGGTCACTTGCCAAAGCACAACGTGGAACATCTAGAATTCCTTCTTCCCACTGTAACTTCCTACTGCCTTCTCCATGCAAGCAATTTTGAGCCTCTAGGCCAGACATGGGCAAACTTCGGCCCTCCAGGTGTTTTGGACTTCAACTCCCACAATTCCTAATAGCCTTGGACCCCTTCCTTTTCCCCATTAACCACTTAAGCAGCTGAGGGGGGAAAGGAAAGGGCTAGAGCAGTGGTTCTCAACCTGGGGGTCCCCAGATCTTTTGGCCTCCAACTCCCAGAAACCCTAACAGCTGGTAAACTGACTCGGAATTCTGGGAGTTGTAGGCCAAAACACCTGGGGACCCACAGGTTGAGAACCACTGGGCTAGAGGCTATTAGGAATTGTGGGAGTTGAAGTCCAAAACACCTGGAGGGTCGAAGTTTGCTCATTCCTGATCTAGGCTATGCAGCCCAAAGACAAAAAGCCAGTATTGAGAAAAGGATTAGTCATAAAGTTCCCTGTCGTGGCCTTCTGTTAATATGTACTGATGTAATCCCTGCGCCTGCGCACACAGTTCGGATAAAAGGAAATGCAGACTGACCATGACATTTTGAAATGTACTACAATTTCAATATGAAGATGCAATGTCATTTTGATTCATGCTTACATACCTAGAAATAAAATATTAGAAGTAGAGCTAGAACTCTTTCAACTGAAATAGAAACCCTTTAATTTGATACTTCTTCTGTCACATTTTCAAATTCAAAATAGATTGTAATTAGTGGAACAATATTTAATGGAATAAATTAATCTTTTAATAGAATGACTTTTTAGTTGGCTGAGATATTTTATTTCCAAATTCTATTTTGTCTTATAAAATGTTTTATATATGTTTACATTAAACATGGCATATCCATTTTTATTAATGTATATATATATATTTTATGTTATTGATTTTTTAAAAACCTACCCATTTCCCCTTAGATCAGCTAGCCAGAAAAAGGACTCCCAGGCCCACAGAAATTGCCCAGCTCTGACTTACAATTGTTGTAATCAGGCATATAATTCAAGTAGTACCTCTTTTACAAAACAAACCACGGAAAGTGTAACACATGTAAGTATTTCCTCTGCTGTGCAATTCAATATGCAGTTGATAGCCATGCATGCCAAATTCTGGATCAATGTCATCCAAGATAGCCTTATTTGGGGCTTCAGTATGCCTCCTGAAATATCACATACATGGATAAATAAATAAAATAAAAATAGGGAGGGTGCAAAACAAGTTGAGCAAACATCATGCTATATGGGGCAATGGAGGGGCTAACAAATAATTTTTCCAAGCTGTTTTTGTACCCTAAACCTTTTAACTTTCATTGTCTTATCATCATTTAGTGTATGGACGTCCTCAGCTATTTTCAGTTATTTTTGAAACTTACCAATATAGATAAAACTTTCTCCCTTGAAACAGCCAACCTCAAAAATAGTTCAATAAATGACTCCCCTATAGTTTTGTGCAAGAGTCAAATCCATTGATCAGATCTGACTCCATTATCTGAAGTGATATTTAGAAAAGAGCAAAAATTAGACCCAGGCACTGAACCTTTCCTTAAGAACAAACACATCTGACTACACTCTGCCATCAACTGGAGACAATCAATACTATTTCCTTATATCTAGAAACTAAATGACTACACTCTGGCATTAGGCATACACACTAAATAATATAATCTAAACTACTGTAGCATTTAAAACCATAATCACCACTACTGTGATTTACAATCCAGTTCCCATAAATACTATCTATTGAAATTTATATTCATGTTTCAAAGGTTACAAATCCTATGATTTCCTTCTTTTACATTTTGATGAATAAACCCCACTAAAACTTCATAAACCATGTACTTACATTGTAGCGCTGCCAAGGATGCTTCTTTCAATGAGCTGGTGGTAATGGAGGCTTGTCATAACAAAAGCAATACCACCTTTCTTTTAAAGAAAGAAAAAAACCTGAATTATAGAGGCCAGACTTTTAGCCCAAGGTATTTATTTTTCCCAACATTCTTTAAAGAGAGCAGAAAAGCACCCTTCTTTCTGTTCCAGAATTACAACAGTGTATCATTACACCTTGATATATGGCAAGTGTTGTAAACATCACTCGTACATCCTAGAAAACAGAAGCCTAACAACCAAGATAACGTGTTGTCAAAGGCTTTCATGGCTGGAATCACTGGGTTGCTGTTCTTTTTCCGGGCTGTATGGCCATGTTCCAGAAGCATCCTTTCCTGATGATTCGCTTGACAATAGAACCTCCAATGACACCCAGAAAACGACAGGAAATTGTAGCAGGCGTATCACCTGAAAAATTGGCCTGGTATGAGCATACTAGGACTGATGCTTCACACTAAAGTATGCTTTTACAATCAGACAAAGCTAGCCATCCATGTACTGAGTTTCAGATGCTCAAGACATTATTTTTACTTTAAAGTATTGATATTCCTTTCATTAGGAACGTTTTGAACTTATATAAACCCACTGTGTATGTGTGCCTTCAAACCAGCTGACAATGTATGGCAATCCTATGAATTTTACAGGATTTTCCTAGGTAAGGAGTACTCAGAAGTGATTTTGCAAAAACTAAATCTTAACTAAACATATACCATATTTCTTCAACTGTAAGACACCATCGATTGTGAGGTGCACTCTAATTTCAGTTCCACCAACAATAATAACACATAAGAAACACCTGAGATTCTAAGATGCACCCCATTTTTAGAGATGTTTAGGTTCGTCTTATAATTGAAGAAATACAGAATTGTTAAAGGAAATATCTTAAGCATATTCCTGAAAACCAAGATAAAAATAGCATTAGCACCTAGTCAAACTGAAAGATGGCATAAGAAACTTCAATATAATTATATTATAATTAACTATTTTATTTTTTGTAAAAAGGAAAGTGGACTATAAAGTAGAATATATATTTTAAATTTACATATGAAGAAATACAACAAAACACAATTAAAATCTCATAAACATCCTATACAGAAAGTGAACTTACTTTCCACACTCCCAACATAAGTCCTTGGTCAAGACGGTAAAGAACAACCAGTGCATCGGAACCAATCACCTCTGCCTCTTCAGTCAAATTACCCAGCTCATATTCACAAATTAAGGAACGCCGCCAAGGTCTTTCAAAGGACATGAAATTAGTGGAACAAAGAATAAAAGTTTAATAACTTTTCCGCTTCTCTATGACTTTATAATACAGTAAAGGAAAACTGTTGCATACTACTTAGATCAAATTATAGAAACAACACAGTAATTATTACAGATAGTGTGATCAATTTTACTTAACACAAAACATTCTTCTCTTCTACCTCCAATGCTTAAGGAACACAGCAGCAAATAATCAATGCCTGTGTTCTAATTTTCCTAGAGCACATGCAGTGACTGAAGTGAGATGAGAACCACATGGGAGTAAATCAATACTATTTCCTTGTATCCAGGAACTTCCTGAGGCCATAGCCTATGGTTATAACTATGGCTGTTATAACCATAGGCAGCTGCAGACACACATTTCTTTGTGTTCGTTCTACCTTAACAGTATAGTAGGCATAGTTCAAACCGGGAGAAAAACACTACACACAATAGCATTGCACTGGTTTGTTCTCCATTAATTAACCCTATTAAAACTAACAATTAATTTGATTTTAAACTTACCCATTCTTATGATGAACTTTACTTTTACTCAGAAGCACTGGGGTCACACCACATAACTGCAAACTTGACAATGTTTCTAAACAAGGCCAGTGTGCACAACACCAAGATAAAGTAACAGAAGTCTCATTAAATGAAACGTCTGCCTGATCCATTACATATTCCTTCCCATTTCTGTCCTTGAGTATGATCAACCATCTCAAACCAGAGACCCTGTTATAGAGAAATAAAAGGGAAGTCATAACGTTTTAGATTATCAATATGTGAACTGCAGTTCCTGGTGTATTTATAATTATAATGTACGTGTGTTCCTTGCATGTATGTATGTATGTGTTGCATGCCTCAAATGGAAACATCATCTCTAGGAGCAAGATCAAAGCCAGAAAACAAATGAGAAATATATATTTATAAAATTGAAATTATTTCATAATTAAACTTTAATCAAATGTCAGTAAGCGTGCATACACCTGAAATATTTCCTCATTTGTCCATAAAGAAAATATGTAGGTTCTTTAAAACAGAAAATATTTTATGGCTGTTATATTTCATAACATGGTTTACCTGACAGCTTGTTTTGTTTTAAGCGGAAGCCCAGTATAGGCATTTATTGGTTTCAGAAGCCGAATTATATCTGCTCTGCCAGCAGCTACTTTTTTCGCAATGTATTCTTTCTTCCAGTATCCCGACTCTCTATTATGGAACTCTGGAAGTTTTAGACAGGTTTCTGGTTCCTCAGCAGCTGATCCATCAACAGATTTGATTGTCCACTTTTTCCTTGTTGGTAGCAACGACTTAGAGTATATTTTGAACCAAATGGCACTTAAAAAAAGACAAGCACAACCACCGCTGAGGTATTTTGCATTTTTCCATTGTCAAATTCAGATGTATATAACACTGAAATCTTTCAAAACTGTTATTATATATAATTGCAAATCAATTTCTAGTCTAAAAGAATTGGAGAGCATTTTCTCCCTCAGGATAATCTTCGTCATGACCAAAAGACTAGGAAAGACTTAAAGACTGCCAAGGTTTTTTTATATATATAAAGGGAAGACAGAATCTATCTTCGTACAGTGCCAATGGCAATATTTCCTTGATATTAATGAATCTGGGCGGCTACAAGTTCAGTTAATTAGCACTCACCACCCAATTTTATGTAACATTCTGTTATGCTGATGCATTAAATTTGATTGCTGGAGGAAAAAGCTTCCTATTATTCAGTCTTTCCATTTTGTGTCCCACTGTCTTTTTTTAAAAAAGCATAGAAATGACTAACATCAATTTAATATAATAAAACCAATTTTAAGAAAGCATAAAGATCTACCAATCTATAAGAAACAGGACCCAATATGATGTTACTTACAGAATACAGTATTTGCCTTTCGTGGTCTTAAATGACCACCTACAAACCAAATGAAACTAAAAACCTGAGCAATATCTGCAGTTTCTGTGGGATGCAAGTTCCATAATGTCAGACTATGGAATGCTGTGTCCAGCTAATTAACAAACTGATGTATAATATCAAATGAACCTAGTATTCAGTGCAGATAGCATATATTTGCCGCCGCCGCCCCCCCCCCCCCAGCTATGACCCAAAATCCTCTCCCTCCACTTTACTACTGTCCCCTGCCCAGAGATACAGTGTTCCACCTCATATTGTTCTTTATCTCCAATTTTTGTCATCTGGCACTTGCACTTTATCTCTCAGCCTTGTCCTCTCCCTTTGGGGAGATGGAGGTGGGATTCACAAATAAAGTTGTTGTTGTTGTTAATCATAGGCCCCTTCCACACAGCTGAATAAAATCCCACTTTTGTGCTTTGAACTGGAATATATGGCAGTGTGGACTTAGATAATCTAGTTGAAAGCAGATAATGTGAGATTTTCTGCCTTGATATTCTGGGTTATATGCCTTGTAGAAAGGATCTAAGATTCATATTTTAAGCACACAGGAAGTTTGGAACCTGTGCCTGAATTACTCTCAAATCAAAGAGATATGAATTACAAATTTCTGATAAATTGGTGTCTTCCTCTCCTCTCGTCCAAGCAGCCATGAATTAAAACATTTTCATTGATTCGGTTGCTAGAAATAAATGCCTGAAAAGCAAGTAATTGGTACCTATAGTAAACAATTGATGCTTTAATTTACTGTTTCAATTAATGTTTTAAATGTGATTTTACTGTTATTGTTTGTTTAGCATCTAATGATTAACTTTTGTGAGCCGCCCTGAGAACCCCCGTCCCCCCGGTGAGAAGGACGGGATATAAATGTTCAAAAGAAAGAAAGAAGGAAAGAAGGAAAGAAAGAAAGAGAAAGAAAGAAAATATTAGAATAAACATGATGCTTATGTACTGCAATCTATTAGAATGATCATTCGTTCATTTTCAGTCCTCATCGTATAGAAATGGTGGGAATGCATACATTGCAATGAGAAACAGTATTAATATATTTATTTATAATTCCAGATCGTATATCATTCATCCAAAATACTTGGAATAAGATGTTTTTGGGGGGTTTTAAATTTTGGAATACCTTTTGCATATATGAGAAATGGGACTCAATCCTAAACACCACATTTATTTACATTTTATATTCTTGCACCAACCCTATTTATAATCTTCTTCAGCATGATGCTCCAAAGGGCTACGGCAGACCTCAAAGAAGAAGACGGCATATATATATATACGTTATCGTACTGATGGTAGCTTGTTCAACTTAAGCCATCTGAGGGCTCGCACTAAGACTCTAAACTATCTAGTCTGTGAGCTGCTTTTTGCTGACGATGCTGCCCTTGTCGCCCATTCAGAAGCAGCTCTGCAGCGCCTGACATCCTGCTTTGCAGCAGCTGCAGAGCTGTTTGGGCTGGAAGTCAGCCTGAAGAAAACAGATGTCCTCTACCAGCCCGCACCACAGGAAGAACACCATCATCCCCACGTCAGCATAGGCAAAGCAGTTCACCTACCTGGGAAGCATAATCTCTTCAGACGCCAAGATTGACAAAGAGATAGATCACAGATTAGCAAAGGCATATAGTGCATTCGGAAGGCTTCACAAAAGAGTCTGGAGCAACAAGCACCTGAGGCAAAGCACCAAAATCAGTATGTACAGAGCTATCGTACTGCCTATTCTCCTCTATGGGTCTGAAGCATGGGTCACCTATCGCCAACACTTACGACTCCTCGAACGCTTTCATCAGCGTTGTCTTCGCACAATCCTAAATATACACTGGACTGACTATGTGACTTGAGCAAGCAGGGATCACCAGCATTGAGGCCATGCTATTGAGAACACAGCTGCGCTGGGCAGGACACTTCTGTAGGATGGAGGACCACCGATCAGCGCAAGAGAGGCGCCCCCAAAAAGAGATATAAGGACTCCCTGAAACAACATCTCAATCTCGGCCAGATTGATCACCAACAATGGTTCACCTGGCCTCATATCGGGAGGCATGGAGAGGCACTATCCACAATGCTGCGGCCTCTTTCAAGAAGACACGCCGAATGGGTCTTGTTGAGAAACGACAACGCAGAAAGAACCGCAACTTGGAAACAACATCACCCAAGGAGACTTTCTGCTGTGCTTTCTGCAACCAAACTTGCCTATCTCAGATTGGCCTTTTTAATCATCAACGCGCTTGTAAAAAGCGTGGGATGAGTCCTTCCTAAGAATCTTCGTTCGCGAAGTGATGCAGAGAGAATATATACCTCAAACACATAGCCTGAAGGGAATTTTACACACTAAAGTTGTAATGTATTTGGGAATGAAACCAGTTTATACATTTTGAATCATCGGAAAGCAAAGGTGTAACAATTCAAAAGCTCATGTGAACAATTTTGGAATTCCAGGTAGGGAATTCTCAACCTGTTTCAGTTTTAAATCATAATGGTTCTCCAATCAGTACATGTAGTTGATTATCTCCTGCTATAAATGCATGTAAATTGTGGGGCCCTCCAAATACTGAGCAATAAAACAACAAACAATGGAAATTCCCACCCTGACATATGTTATCATACCAGCTCTGTTCCTCATACTGGGGCTGTCTACACTCAAATGAATGCAAGCAGTAACAGTGCTTCAGAACACTACCCAAACATGTTCTCTATTATAAACTGCAATAATATGTACTACCTTTCTTCTCGACAATAATCAGAAATGTAAAAGCTCATTGAATTTAGATTATACTGCTGTTAAGTTAAAATCATTGCATCTCTTACTTGTCATTGGACAGATCGTAAAACCGTTTCTTCACACAGCCAACACACAGCAAAGACTCAACATCCAGATAGGAGAATATCTTCAACAGTATCTCTGGAGGCATTCTGGAGAATGAAGATGAGAAAGTGTTTCACTTATTTGAACATTAAAAACAAGCAGCAGGACAAGGGAGAAAGAAGTTAATGCCACCCACAAAAAAAGTTAAAAGATTTGCCTTACAACTCCATAAATCCAGCCTGAGAAAAACTGCCTTTGTAAAAAAAGAAGTTAAGAATGAATCCATCCCCCCCCCCCCCACACACACACACACACATACAATGAAGCTTTCCACCACAGCTCACAAATACAAAATGAAGAAGGAAATGTGTAATTTAACACATTTTATGCACATTTTATGCTCCTATGGTCTCAAAGACTGGAACATATCTAGCAGATAAAAGAATCTTAAGGATTGGCCCACACGTTTTCTTATGTCAGCAGGTCATTCTTACCTATGGCAACCTCCACCTTTTCAAGGTGAAAGGAGATGCATGAAGGTTTATGCCTTTCTCTCCCCCTTGGCAAAGAGGACAGGAGTCTCAGAGAAGCTTCTAATTGGGAAGTTGTTTGATATATGAATGAAACTCTCAAGGGGGTGTTCATCTTTTGATATTCGGATATCAAATACATATTTAAATGAACTGATAAAATGTTAAGCATATTCAAACTGTTTTGGTACCAGAATGCAGAAATCGTCTATGCAATTTCTCAAGGACTTTCTACAGATTTGATGATACCTTCTAAGGCAAAGGTTTCTTCCTTACAATAATGCAAAACTGTGTGATAATCCAAAATGAGTGAAAGTAAAAGAACTTTCTGTTCTATTTATTAATTATTTATTTATTTATTCAATCTTATATTCCGCTCCTCCCTGCAGGCTCGGGGCGGATCACAACATACAATATACAGTGCATAGTAAAAACATACAATAAAAGACATAGCATAAAACAGTTGTCTCAGTAAAAAGTCCACAGGCACCCATGGATTCCTTGGACGTAGTGTTAAAACGTGCCAGGCCAGACCAAATTAATTGAAGGCCAGTCTAAAGAGGGTGGTCTTACAAGCCCTCCGAAAAGGGGCCAGCTCAGGGATCGCTCGAGTATCATCAGGAAGAGAATTCCACAACACAGGGGCCACAGCCGAAAAGGCCCGCTGCCTGGTTGTGGAAAAGTGGCAAGAGCGGACAGATGGGACAAGCAACAATTTCTGCTCTTCTGAGCGCAGTGATCTCGGGGGAACATACGGGGTAAGGCGGTCCCTCTGGTACTCAGGCACTAGACCGTGCAAGGCCTTAAAGGTTAAAACCATCACCTTGAAGGCAATTCGGTACTCAATGGGAAGCCAGTGCAGTTGCCGAAGGATGGGAGTGATGTGCTCCCTCACTGGTGCTCCCACCAGCAAGCGAGCAGCGGCATTCTGCACTAGCTTGAGTTTCCGGATTGTCGCCAGGGGAAGGCCCACGTAGAGGGCGTTACAATAGTCCAATCTCGAGATGACCGTCGCTTGGATCACCGTGGCCAGGTCCCTGGACAGGTAGGGTGCCAGTCGCCTAGCCTGTCGTAGATGGTAAAACGAGGATTTGCTGACCATGGAGACCTGAGTCTCCATGGACAGCAAAGGGTCCAATTGGACACCTAAGCTCTTAACAACGGATGGCGGGCTAAGTTGCTCGCCATCCAGAGTAGGCAACCGGCACTCATCCAGCCCAGGGTGACCGGGCCACAAGATCTCCGTCTTCGACGGGTTCACCTTCAGCCGGCTGGCATGCAGCCATCCAGTCACAGCTTCGAGGCATTGATGGAAACAATCGGGTACGGAGTCCGGTCTGCCGTCCATTCTCAGCAGAAGCTGGGTGTCATCAGCGTACTGATAACACTCCAGACCAAAGTCGCGGGCCAGCTGGGCCAGGGGGCGCATATAGATGTTGAACAATAAAGGGGAGAGGATGGCCCCCTGGGGGACCCCACAACTTAATGGGAGCCTCCCGGAGACCTCCTCCCCCCTCTCCACGCGTTGTCCCCGATCCTGGAGGAAGGAGGCCACCCATTTAAGGGCAGTCCCCCTAACCCCAGTCACGGCTAGACGGTGGGTTAACAATGCATGATCTACTGTATCAAACGCTGCTGTTAGATCTAACAAAACAAGCAGGACTGATCCACCCTGGTCCAGCTGGCGGCGAAGTTGGTCTGTAATGGCGACAAGCACGGTCTCCGTCCCATGCCCAATACGGAAGCCGGACTGGAAGGGATCGAGTCCAGCTGTGTCGTCTAAGAACCGCTGCAGCTGATCCGCTGCTGCCCTCTCAATTACCTTGCCTAAAAATGGCAAGTTGGAAACAGGTCGGTAACTGGAGGGAGCCGAAGGGTCTAAATTCGGCTTCTTCAGCAGCGGTCTTACCATAGCCTCTTTCAGTCCCCCTGGGAACACTCCTTGCTCAAGGGAGCTGTTGATAATCTTTCCCAGGGGGCCTCGTAACCCCTCCTGGCAGGATCTAACAAGCCAGGAGGGGCACGGGTCGAGGGAGCAGGTAGTTGGTCTAGCTGCAGCAAGTAGCTTATCGACAGCTGCTGCATCCAGCGGTTGGAATCAGGTGAAAGTGGACCCGCCGAGTGGCGGCGGAGTCTCGAGTTCACATACTGTATCAAATGTGGCTGGGATATCCTGGCGGAGGGTCGAGATTTTGTCGACGAAATAGTTCTGAAATGCCTCAGCTGTTGGAGCCAAACCCCTATCGTTTGGGACAGTCGGAATTGTTGTCAATGACCGAATTATCTTAAAAAGTTGAGCTGGGCGTGAACTGGCCGACTCTATCAAGGAAGAGTAGTGGACTTTTTTAGCTTCCTTAATAGCTTGCTCATAGACTTCTTTAAATTTTCTATAAAAGTTGGACTGTAATCTTGAATTCTTTTTCCAGATTCATTTCTTTCAACATCTACAGGAAGCTTGTAGAGGGATCAGTATAAGTATGTAATTCTTAAATCATAATTTCAAAATTACTGCATTTCACCTAATCTAGGGCATCATCGATTCTACATATTATATAACCCCCCATTTTGAAGCTTGAATTTGGGGGGGGGGGGATTTCTGATAAGATTTCATCAGGAATTTTATCTGCATGCACAATACCTTGTTTTAGTTTAACATGGAAGTCAGCTTTTCTGCAGAAATCCATTTTCCGAAGTTTATGGGCCTGTTGAGGAGCCTGGGAGACTTGAGGGGCTGATCTCAACCAGACTCGCAAGCACTTGGTTGGCTGGTTAAGCTGATGGCAAAATAGTAGGGGCTGACAGAGCTGTTGGAACTGGAGACCTTCTGTCTCCTCTGTTTTGGAGGCAACCCAGCTTTAAAAACAAATCAAAACTGGAACCATTAAGGACTATGGTCCTTCTCCTCCCTCTAAGATAAGTTCATCTTTTTTCTTTTTTTTTCCTTTTTAGGAAAAACCATCAACACAGCCCATTTTTGGAACCCCTAAAATGAGAAAAAGTGTGTCTTAGATCTGGTGAAATAAGGTAATTTAGCATTTGAGTCGGTTTTGATGAACAAATGTCAAAAGAATTCCCTCTGAGTTTCAGATTCATGTAAAGTAAGGGTGAACCAAATGCAGACCAATGGCCATCCCAAGGCTGCTTTTGTGCCTCTGTAGATTTCTCATTTCCCCTGTCCCCAACTTTTTTGTGGGAAATGTTTTGTAACATTCCTAAATCACTGGTCCGCATTAGGATAGTGAGCGGATCCCGTTTCCTTTGGTACCTGCAGCACCTCCAGCACCTTTGGAAGCACGCAACAGGAAGGGGGTCCCTGGCACAATAAGTTGCTCAACAGGAAAGCAAGCGAGAGCTGATTACCGGCTCCCCCTCTGCTTTCGTGAGCACGTGGGTCTCCATGCCTCCTTGCCTCGAAAAAAGAGAGTGTATGTGGCATGCAGGCCTAATGTGTGTGTCTGCCTGCAGCCAAGCACTTCTCCTAGAGTAAAACAGTCAGAACTTGCCTCCTTGCCTTGCAAAGAGAGAGGGTGTGTGTGGCATGCAGGCCCATGACACATGCCTACGTACAGCCGAGCACTTCTCCTCTAGAGTAGAAACAGAAGCCTCCTTAAAGCATGCATTTGTCTTCAGCTGAACACCTGTCCTCTAAACAGTTTAAATACCTAAAATGACAGGAAGGGGATCCTGGGAAGCCCTCCCCCATAATGGGCTGATAGAAAACGGATCTTTCGACACTCCAGAGCAAAAACAGGTATCTACCCTCCTTGTTTTGGGATGCTCCCAAAAAAACGATTGGAGCCCCCACCAAAAGCCGAGACATGAAACAGGTAAAGATTTACCATGAATGCACAAGCCAAGTCCACATGTTCTGGTGTTAGGATCCTCACATACCTTTTTTAGCCCTGTAGAGGCCTCCTTTTACCTATAAGTCCTTATTTCACAATAGGAAGTGAATGGAAGCTATTTTCTGGCTTGAAATCAAGCCTGCTTGAAGGGAAAATCTGAATCCTGTGATGATAATGGTCAATACTAAATCTCCATTAGTGCTACTGGCCATTTAAGCAACATAAAACGTTGGGCATCCCTACAATATTTTTGAGAGGTAATAGGAGTTTGTGACTCTCCAGAGTCTCAAAGGAGCTATATTTACTTCACCAAGACCACGACAGTCCCCCCACCCCAAATATGCTTGCATATTGTTGGGATTCAACCCCACACTGCCCAAGTCTCAAGTACTCGATGAGGGACAGTTTAGTTAGGTTAGTATAGACTAAGCGTTTCCCTTCCTCATGTCTCCTGAATGACAATTGGGAATGTATCTTTTTCTTTTCTTTCTCTCTTTCTGCTCTCATTCTTTTTTTAATCTGACTTCTCCCTTCTTACACTTTAGTATGGAGAGTATGTGCTGTGTGCTTTGAGATCTCTCTCTGCTTGTATGTCAGAGATGTCGTGATTGAGTTTTCCCTCTCTTGAAACCTTATAAGACATGGGTGTTAAAGCAGCTCAGACGTAGTTCTTTACCATGAAGAAATGTAGTTAGTTCTTTATTATTGTAAACATTTTTTTGTGATTTTTAAAGATTGAACTTTGCATGTTTGCCTCCTAAGTTCTGAATTCTTTACAGCCACATCACATGGTACTTCAGGCTTTGCTCGCTAATGAGCTGATGCTCAACTTTTGTATTCTGTTTATGTTTTTGGATGCTCTGTTATATTTTAGCATCGTTTTCCCTAACACATTTTACCTATGCACAGCTACAAAATACTTGAAATAATATAAGCGCATCCAAGTTATTTTAAACAGGTCTTATAAATCCACTTCTTTTGCATAACTTTAAGACTATGATGCTAAGTTTCTCTATAGATGACCAAGAAGTATTGAGCTCAATGGGAGTTAGACACACGAATAATCACACAACAGATTTTAATGTAAAGCAACATGTACTTTACCTGTCAAAGTTGACTACTGAACTTGACTTGCTACCCTGTCCTCGAATGTGCATTCTTTTGATTCTTGAGAGTTGTACAGCCAAAGCAGCAGACTGTTCCGATGAAGCGCTATGGGGGCAAAAACAAATCAGTAACAGAAAACTGTTGAGAGTATTGAGTATTGCAATAGCTTATTTAAATCTTTTCTGACCAACCATAATTTGACATGCGAATATTACTGTTTAGATACCAATTTTCCTACTGTGCCTCTCTAACAACAGTTAAGAAATACTTTTCCTTGCAAATATGTGGCAGACAAATCTTCAGTTGTTACTTCTACATGTAGTGTATTGAAAAGAGAATGTGGGCAGAAAAGAAGGTGGTACTCCTAACTCATTTGAGACTCCTGTTTATTATACAGCTCAAGCTACAAAACCCATGGGATGCTTGTTTTCACTCATAATTAGAATCAATAGATCTTCTGACATATAAACCACACATTCATAACTCATAATGATGTTGCTTTGCCAGTGAAATACAGAATTTCTCCCCAAGAAAGACCAATGTTTTGCTTAAATAAATGAAATAAAATTATAATGATGACAACTTATCAAAAGTTTGGATGTACAACATTTTTCCTACATCAAATGAATTCAGAAAAAAGGCAGTAGCATACATCTTAACCATGGAATGTTACATACGTATAGACTTTTTTTAGTTTGACTTTTTTCTGGAAATAACTTTTAGAGGCATAGCAATAGTATTTACAAACACAATAATTACATTCAGAAATCTTCCTTGTATTAGAAATTTGAACAATTATAGAGTATATTAAAGAACGGGAGATATGTACCAGAGTGTTTCAAAGCACAGGGTCTTTTCTTCTGACAAGACACACAGGCCCCTTCTACACTGCCATATGAAATTCAGATTATCTGTTCTGAACTGGAATATATGGAAGTATAGACTCAAGCCCCTTATACACTGTCATATAATACAGCTCAGAGCAGATAATCTGGATTATCTGATTTGATAATATCAAGAAGGGGCCTCAGTTGTGCTCTATAACTGGACTTTGTCACATTCATTACAACCATATGATGGAGACCTGCTGCTGAAAAATGCTCACCTGGAATATAGGCTTTTTTTTTAAAAGACTGTGTTTTTCCATTTTACTCTATTTTATTCAGTAACAAGAAAAAGGGAGTTCACTACCTAGAAATCACTACTTGACATGCCAAATCTAGATTGTATGTTCAGTACATTTGGGAGAGTTAATGTGTGCTAATTACACAATGGGGAAAGGGATTGGGAACCGGGGGGGGGGGGGGGGAGATTCATTTGGTTCGCCAGATGTTTTGGACTCAGTCTCCCAAAATGCTAAACTGAGGCTTCTGGGAGCTGAAGTCCAAAACATCTGGAGGACCAGAGAATTTTATACACTGCCATATAAAATCCATTTTACCTGCTTTGAATTGGATTATATGGCAGTGTAGATTCATATAATCCAGTTCAAATCAGATAATGTTGGCTATCTGCTTTGCTAATCCGGATTCTATGGCAGTATAGAAGGATCCACAGTAAACTTCCAGGTAATCAGAGCATAAGCAACTGGAACTCTCAAGAAACAATACCTTGCATTACATTTGTCTTTGACTTCCATTTGCTTTTAATCATTCGATATCAAGTCAATACAGAGTTTATGGTATAGTAGATGGTGGGGGTATAGTATTAAGCCTATTTTTAACAGGAACTCTCAAGCAATCAGGAACTACAGTTATCCAGCATCTACCAATCCCCCTGTGTGCTGTTTAACTTGTATACTACCATATAATGCAGTCAGAAGCTGCATCATATGGTCAGTGCAGACTCGTATAATGTAGCTTCTCTCTCTCCCACCACCTGCTCAAGCATGTTTTGTGGAATATGGGAGAGGCCCTTTTTGGTGCCAGCTCCCAGATTTTGGAACTCCCTCCTGCTTTCCTTTCACAGGCAGGTCAAGTCATTGCTTTACCATCAGGCCTCTGGGGAAGGATACATCATGTGACTTGATTTGTATTTTATTGTGTTATGAGCTGCTTTGGGTCCCGTCAGGGAGAAAAGCGGAATATAAATAAAGACTTATTATTACTACTATTATTATTATCATCACCATCATCATGGGAGAAAAGCAGGATAGAAATAAAAATAATTAAATAATAAAAATCCAATTCTCACAGGGACAGAAAGTGAGGTGAAATCTTCTGAACAGAGACAAAAACAGCAAAACACTGCAAGGCTGTTAACCCTTCCCTATTCCAGCTAATACCTCCCAAAAAAGGATTCCCTCAGGCAGCAACCAATCAGACATTGAAGCTGCAAGGCCATTTAATCAAGGTAGCCATTTGCAATATTCACACTTGCCTCAAGCAGACAAGAGTTCTTTCTCTCACCCTGGGCATTCCACTGATATATAAACCTCATTTTCCTAGTTTCAAACAGATTCCTCAAGCTCTGAGGAAGGCCGCCATAGATGTGGGTAAAACATCAGGAGATAATGTTTCTGTAACTTGGCCATACAGCCCAGAAATTCCCAGTGATTCCAGCCATGAAAGCCTTCAACAACACACTTCCCTATGCTATTTGAGGCTCTATTTGCCTAGAGTTACTTCGGTGACAGGCCTATTTAGGTGATGACTGGCTGATGGAGGACCATCAATGTCACATCACATGGTTTTTGCCCATGGATCCCATATATGACCGGGTGAAATGGCGCCAACAACCCAGTAAAGCTGACCCTGCTATCAAGCAAAACAAACACTGAAGAAAAAGCTACTACACTTACAAAATGTACCTGTTCCAATTTACCAATTCAACTTAAGAACAAACCTAGAGAACTAATCTTGTCCGTAACTTGGGGACTGCCTGTATGATTGTTAGCCACTTAAAGTCCCTACGGGGAGAAAGCTGGGATAGAAATAAAATTAGTACCTATTGGGCCATGCTCCAGAAGCATTCGCCCACATCTAACATTGTCAGGAGACAGTGCTTCTGGAGAATGATTCCACAGAGCCCGGAAAACTCACAGCAACCCAGTGATTCCAGTCATGAAAACCTTTGACAACACATTAGACAACCTGAGGGACCGCCTCACCCCCTACCAACCCCAGAGATCACTTCGTTCGGAAGACCAAAACTTGCCTGAAGTTCCCAACTTTAAGATCTTCCACCTGGTGGCCACCAGGCGAAGAGCCTTCACGATTGTGGTCCATACCTATGGAATGCCTTGCCGGCAGAAACCCGAGCTCTGCGAAGCTTACCTTCCTTTCGGAGGGCATGCAAAACATTCTTATTCTGGCAGGCATTCAAATCCTGCTGAATGGTGATTTCTCTTTGTTTTAATTAAGTTCTCTACCAGCCCGCACCACAGGAAAAACACCAACCTCCTGTCAGCATAGGCAAATCTGTGCTTAAGTCCGTTCAGCAGTTCACCTACCTGGGAAGCATCATCTCTTCAGACGCCAAGATTGATAAAGAGATAGATCACAGATTAGCAAAGGCATATAGTGCATTCAGAAGGCTTCATACAAAGGTCTGGAGCAACAAGCACTTGAGGCAAAGCGCCAAAATCAGTGTGTACAGAGCTATCGTACTGTATATTCTCCTATATGGGTCTGAAACATGGGTCACCTATCGCCGGCTGTTAGGAATTGTGGGAGTTGAAGTCCAAAACACCTGGAGGGCCCAAGTTTGCCCAGGCCTGATCTGGAGGATAAAAGGGGAAACACTGTCCTTTGGTTTCCAAAATCCAATTCCAGAGAGATCCTGGGCATCCCAAAAGAAAGCCATATCTCCACACAGCTCAAAAAACAAAACATTAGCTTCTTTCAACTCTGGCCCCTTCCACATAGCTGAATAAAATCCTACATTATCTGCTTTGAACTGGAATATATGGCAGTGTGGACTCAGATAACCCAGTTCAAAGCAGATATTGTGGGTTATATGGCTGTGTGGAAGAGCTCTTTAACATGCCCTAAAATTCAGGAATCCTCAACTTGTGGCCCTTCTAATGTTTGGGCCTCCAATTCCCAGAAGCCACTTTATCCATTGGTCATGAATTCTGGAAGTTGGAGGCCCAAATAGCTGGGAAGCCTCAGTTTGAAGAAGCCTGCTGAAGAAGGTCAAGAAGACATTAGTATCTATACGCCACAAAACCAGGGGAGACAAGCAGCAAGAGCTACCTGTCTGGAGACAAGGTGTCCCCCATAGCAGGGTCCTCTTTAACGTGAGGCACAGCCTGGGGGGTTCCTGAAGGCCCAAGGAGGTGCTGCCTCCAAATCCAGCCGCGTCCCGTCGCCATGACGACGCCTCAGGGAATGGCTTTCCGGCCCGCTGGCAAGGCCTCCTCCCTCCCTCCCTCTCTTCCTTCTCCTTCCCACTCAAGGCTGAGGGGCGGGGCGACCAACTCTGGAAAGGAAAGGGGCTGAATAGGCCTGAGTGAGGGCTCTTCCACACAGCCTAGATAGAGCCCAGAATATCAAGGCAGAAAACCCCACAGTATCTGCTTTGAGCTGGATTATCTGAGGGCTCTTCCACACAGCCTTATAGCCCAGAATATCAAGGCAGAAAACCCCACAGTATCTGCTTTGAACTGGATTATCTGAGCCCACACTGTCAAAATAATCCAAAGCAGATAATGTGGGGTTTTATTCAGCTGTGTGGAAGGGGGCCTGGGTTTCCTGTTGTGTGCCTTCCCCTTTCTGACCTATGTCAACACTATCACAAGGTTGTCTTTGGCAAAATTGGATCAGAAAAGTTTCCCCCTGAGGCTGAGAGGATGTGACTCGCAGCACTTTCCCATGGCTGAGCAGGATTCGGATCTGAGTCTTTGGGAGCATGAACGCTACAGAATGATGAAGTTTTGACATCACTTTAAGTTGCCGTAGCTCAATGTTATGGGATAATGGGTGGTGTACTTGTCTCTCTCTCTGCATTATTTCGCAAACAAAGATTCTTTAGGAAGGACTCATCCCCATCCCCTTCGCTTTTTACAAGCGCGTTGATAACTAAAAAGGCCAATCTGAGATAGGCAAGTCCGGTTGCAGAAAGCACAGCAGAAAGTCTCCTTGGGTGATGTTGTTTCCAAGTTGCGCTTCTTTCTGCGTTGTTTCTCTTCAAGACCCGTTCGGCATGTCTTCTCGAAAGAGGCTGCAGCATTGTGGATATTGCGTCTCCATGCCTCCCGATGTGAGGCCATGGTGGACCATTTTTGGTGATCAATCTGGCCGAGCCTGAGATGTTGTTTCAGGGAGTCCTTATATCTCTTTTGGGGGGCGCCTCCCTTGCGCTGACCCGTGGCGAGTTCACCGTAGAGTAGTATCTTTCGGAGGAGGTGGTCCTCCATCCTAGAGACGTGCCCTGCCCAGCGCTGTTGTGTTTTCAGTAGCATGGCTTCAATGCTGGTGATCCCTGCTTGCTCAAGGACAGCAACATTCATCACAATAATATTAAAACTTTATTTATATACCGCTCTATCTCCCCGAGGGGGACTCAGGACGGTTTCTATGTAACATCACCAAAACATACAGAATAAACACCATGGCATAATATTAACAAAACAACATAAGCATAAAATTATCATAATCACACACACACACACACACACATATATATATATACATATATATATATATAATCCTGTCTGTTCAGAGCAATTAAAAGGCCGGGCCGAGGCTAGTGCAAACTCAAAATATAAGGTCTTTCGCCTTCTCCGCCAAAGAGTGCTCAGGCCTCATCAAACTACAAGTCCCACGATTCCACAGCATTGAATCATTGGAGATTAAAGTAGTGTCAAACTGCACTCATTCTATGGTGTAGATCAGGCATGGACAAACTTTGGCCCTTTGGGTGTTTTGGGCCCCTTCCACACAACTGAATAAAACCCCACATTTTCTGCCTTGAACTGGATTATATGGCAGTGTGGACTCAGATAACCCAGTTCAAAGCAGATATTGTGGGATTCTCTGCCTTGATATTCTGGGTTATATGGCTGTGTGGAAGCGCCCTTGGACTCCAACCCCCCACAGTTCCTAACAGCCGGTTTGTGTCCTATCACATTAATAAGCAAGGTCAGCAAGCATATGAGATAGGACCTTCTCTGTTGTGGCACCTTCATAAAGGAACTACAGTGGTCCCTCGCTACTTCGCGGTTCGCTTTTTACAGACTTGCTGTTTTGTGGTTTTTCCATATGGGCTTAAGAGCATTCGTCTGTATGGAGAGGCTGCCTCTGCGAATAAAGCCGGAGCCCAGATGACGTGAACACATTCAAGGAGGGCTATGTCATGTATAAGTGTGTGGGGAGGGTTTATAAAGACTTAGTGTATAACTACTAAAATAATGTATAAATATTAAAATTAATATAGCGTCCCTACTTTGCGGATTTTCACTTTTCGTAGGTGGACCTGGAACGTAACTTCAGCGATAAGTGTATAGTCAAACCTCTTCATTTGCAGGCTTGACTTTTGCGGATTTGATTATTCACAGGTTTAAGTAAGGCCTTTCCTACACTGCCTTATAAAATCCAGATTATCGGCTTTGCACTGAATTATATGATAGTGTGGACTCACAATCCAAAGCATACAATGTGGATTATCTGCATCAGGACTATAAGGGGCCTAATTCCTCCAGTGTGATTATATGGTCAACTTCTGCTGGAAATTGAACGTAGTGGATGATCTCCATCTCAACACTGACAGAGGGAGTGCGTCCCAGGTGGTGCTTCTAGACCTCTCAGCGGCCTTCGATACCATCCACCATGGTATCCTTTCTGGAACGCCTGACGGGACTGGGAATCAGAAACACTGTGTTGCACAGGTTCCAGTAGTACTTCTCAGGTAGATTCCAGATGGTGGGGCTTGGGGATAACAGCTTCTCAAAAAAAAGGAGCACTGAAACCCAGTGAATGAACATGGTTAAGTCTGAAGTCACATACTCTCAGCCTCAAAAGAAGACAAAAGCAAACCCTCTCTGAACAAATCTGGCTAATTAAACACCAAAACAAATTCACCTAGGGGTTATAGTAAGTCAGAAATGACATGACGGTACACCACAATTTGGTGGTGCAAAAAGGTAGTGAGTGAATTACTTAGGCCCCTTCCACACAACTGAATAAAATCCCACATTATCTACTTTGAACTGGGATATATGGCAGTGTGCACTCAGATAACCCAGTTCAAAGCAGATATTGTGGGATTGTCTACTTTGATATTCTGGGTTATATGGCTGTGTGGAAGGGGGCCCTAAGATTTTTAATTTGTTTTATATTTTTACTGCCAGGGATGGTAAAAAAAATGCTTGACGAATTTTTATTGCATGAGCCAGAATAACCTGGCATCATTTATCACTCTGCTTCTAGCAGCAACATGTGTTTGACCAGCCCTGATTGGCAAAAAAGTATATCAGATAGATGTTAAACATTCTGGATCACACTTCATGGGAGATATGTGATACACATTTTAAATATATATCTGTACTTAACATTTATTAAGCAAATTGACTTCTAGTGTTAGGACCTTATAAATTTAATGATAGCTGCTAGGCTTGTCAGTGCTAAATGTTTCAAAGACTACATGTTTATACATAATTAAATTTGCTTAAGGGTAATTCCAGCTGCATCCACAGATGCACGATGCGACATTCAAACTTCAAATATATATGTAGTTACATAGTTGTGGGAGTGGGATATAAGTGCAATGGGATACAAAAACAACAACTGTATTAGGAACACTAGTCATAAACCTTCCAAGGGATTTAAACGGGTTTAGCACAAACATCTCAGCATCTGTTAAGAATGCACAATATGGTTGGCAATTAACAGGTTGTATACTAGTGTCAAAGCATTTTCTTTCTAGAAGTTTGTTTTGCTTAATTCATAATCTTATTTTAAAGAACAGGCTATACACACAGCCATAGTGAAAATTAACTATAAACGTAATGTGATAAGAAACAATCTTCAGACTTTTTGTATATAAAATTAGATTTGTGAAAGTCTCCCATTTTTTCAAATCTTCCCCCCAAATTCATTTGCTACACAATAATATCTAAATCCCTGACAAATTGCAGTGTTCTAAAGTTGGTTTTTGTATGTGTGTGTGTGTGTGTGTGTGTGTGTGTGTGTGTATATATATATATATATATATATATATATATATATATTCCACCCTTCTCTCCCCGAAGGGGACTCAGAGTGGATCACAGAACATATATAAGGCAAACATTCAATGCCATTTATACAATGACAAGATAGATAACTGTACATTTGTTGCTGTTCGTTCATTCAATTGATTCCAACTCTTCGTGAGCTCATGGACCAGCCCACTCCAGAGCTCCCCGTCAGCTGTTGCCATCCCCAGCAACTTCAAAGTTATGCCAGTCACTTCAAGGATACCATCCATCCATCTTGCCCTTGGTCGCCCCCTTCCTTTTTTCCTTCCCAAGCAACATTATCTTCTCCAAGCTTTCCTGTCTTCTCATTATGTGGCCAAAGTACTTCTACAGCTTGGAGGTGACCCATCTTTAATATCTTACAGTTGGGTTTCTATTATGTTAGATGCACTATGATTTTATGATGTTACGTGTGTCAGACCATTTTCTTCAATAGGATTTGTCCTACTTTCCCTACATGTGATGAAGCATTTGTATTTCCTGTTCCTACTCCCACAGAATGTCACTGCATGTATGTCTGGATATGGTACCACCTCTTGAAGAAACAGACCACAACCCACAAAAGTACATCCTAAAATAAACCAAATAATCTTATGAGTGTCACAAGTTCTCTCTCTCTCTCTCTCTCTCTCTCTCTCTCTCTCTATATATATATATATATATATACGGTGTATATATATATATATATACAATATATATATATATATATATATATATACACACACACACACACACACACACATACATGGGTTCGGTATCTTTTGCTATTCCAAAATATGAAATATTCCCGATTCTGAAAATATCCACATTGTAACAACTTTGCTTTCGGGTGGTTCAATGTATAAAAACTTTGTTTCATGCAGTTATTAAAATATTGTGTATAATGTTAGTTTCTGGCTATATGAATATGGTATATATGAAACTATACATTATGTATTTAGATTGGGATCATATCTCCATGATATCTCATGTACTTACAGATGTTCGCAAATGGGGGGGGGGGGTGTCTGAAAGCCCGAACACTTGTAAGTAGGCATGGTTACGTCCAGCCGGAATCTTAGTAATTCGAATTAAATTTGGATCAAATTCCTTTTTGGAGGAATTTCGAAGCAATTTGGGAACCCGGAAGTATCCTTGCCATTTTGAAGCCACTGTTGTCATCTTTGTTCCGACTCAGGAAGTGAATTGGAAAAGACCCAGCGTTTGGAGGCAAGCAGCAGCTTGCATGCTGGGATGCTTGCCTCCAGCCAATGAGAGGAAACCATGTGGGGAGGGGAGGGGTTTCGGCACGGGAGCCATTGCCCTTTAAAAATGCCTGTGTGTGCCTCGTGGGCTCATTGCGAGCCAGAGATGCGAATGGGAAGGGACTAGGCAGCTTGGGTGGGAAAGGTGCCACACCACTTCTTTGCAAGGACACAACAGGGTTGGGAACAAATTGGGGAAACCGGCTGGAAGCAGGCCCCTTGCCTGCGAGGCTTCCTTGCATGTGGGGAGGGAAGAAGGGCAGGGCAGGGCAGCTAGGAGAAGTGTTATTCTCTTGCCTGCCACTGCCAATTTTCCTTTTTGAAGCAGTGATTTTAACTTTCAACATACCT
Source organism: Anolis apletophallus (assembly GCA_030556195.1). Classification (NCBI taxonomy): domain Eukaryota; kingdom Metazoa; phylum Chordata; class Lepidosauria; order Squamata; family Anolidae; genus Anolis; species Anolis apletophallus. The sequence goes on along the minus strand of JARBWK010000007.1, from coordinate 66,803,377 downwards.
CAATCCCCCTTGGGTTACACTTTGGATTTTGTGATCCCAAAAAGTCCCTTTGGACTTTGGAAAGCCCATTTTCTGCTAATAATTTCTTTGGGGAACCACACCATACCACTTTGGAGCCTCCTTTGTCTGCGTTGGGTTTCACGTTGTACTTTCGGAAACTAGAAATCTCCTAATCGAATCATTTCCTTGGGGAAACACAAAATACCACTTTGGAGCCCCCTTTCTCTGCTTGGGGTTACATATTGTACTTTTGGAAACAAGAAATCTATAATCTGCTAATAATTTCTACCACTGTGGCAAGTTTTGTCAGTAGCGGTCTAAAAATGAGGGAAAGGGAACCCCCCAAGTTTTGCCTGTCCCGTTTGCAGTTTTTAGCACATTGTGCAATCGTGCCCGCCATTAAAGAAATTCGGAAATTTTGGAAGATTATGACTTGGGGGGGGGGGTCGGAAATCACTTTGGAATCGAATCGCCACGGCCCCCTACATCCAAAAGTAGTTTTGAACCATTTTTTCCTTGATCAAACAAGCCTATTTGTGAGTCCCTTAGGGGAAAGAGTTAAAAATAGTTAATAAATAGTTTAAAATAAACTATTATTGCCCTAAACATTCTAAATAAATGATATTTAACCTGTATTGTGACAAACTAACAGCTCTTTGAAAATGCAAGTGTCTGTTGGCATTTGTTCCCTTTCCTTGTTATTGCCTTGTTCTTGCTGGACTGTTTGTGTGCTGTAAATTTATTTATTTATTTAAAACTTTTATATCCCAATCTTCTCACCTCCGAAGAGGGACTCAGACCGGCCTCACAGCAAGAATTCAATGCAGTTGATAAAAATTAAAACATCATATAACCATACAAAATTAAAATCTCTCGGCATTACTTCATGAACGAAGATTCTTAAGAAGGACTCATCCCATGCTTTTTACAAGCGCGTTGATGACTAAAAAGGCCAATCTGAGATAGGCGAGTTCAGTTGCAGAAAGCACAGCAGAAAGTCTGGGGTGATGTTGTTTCGAAGTTGCGGTTCTTTCTGCATTGTCGTTTCTCTTTGAGACCCATTCGGCATGTCTTCTCGAAAGAGGCCGTAGCATTGTGGATAGTGCCTCTTCATGCCTCCCGATGTGAGGCCAGGGTGGACCATTGTTGGTGATCAATCTGGCCGAGCCTGAGGTGTTGTTTCAGGGAGTCCTTATATCTCTTTTTTGGGGCGCCTCTCTTGTGCTGACCAGTGGTGAGTTCACCATAGAGTAGTATCTTTGGGAGGCGGTGGTCCTCTATCCTAGAGACATGCCCTGCCCAGCGCAGCTGTGTTCTCAATAGCATGGCCTCAATGCTGGTGATCCCTGCTTGATCAAGGATAGCAACATTCGTCACATAGGTCCAGTGTATATTTAGGATTGTGCGAAGACAGTGCTGATGAAAGCGTTTGAGGGGTTGTAGGTGTTGGCGATAGGTGACCCATATAGATAAAATACATTCAAGCCAAATCGCCAGATAAACATCCAATATACAATTGCCACATGATAGCTAAATGTTCAATATGTAATAAAGATATAAAATGGTTAAAAGGGGTGTGTGTGCAGAGATGTCTGTGTAAATAAGTTTTAATAAAGGTCTAAATAAGTTTTGCAAAGCCTAAAGTGCAAGTAATGATCTCCAATAGGAAGCACAGCAGGAAAACCTTCCTTTTTCCTTACTATTAACCCACAGAGTTATTTTGTGGACCATATCCTTATGTTTTCCCTGCAGAAGGCGCCCCTGCTGCTTAGGCTTCCTTCCGGGAGGAAAGGCTTGGGCAGGGAGGGACTGGAAGGAAAATCCTTGCCATGGCCCTTTGCATCATGGTAGTTGTAGTTCCCTTTAACAGGCTACCAATCAACAAATCGGTGTGCCCAACATACTACATGTCCCAGAAACACTTGCAAAGGAACACAATGGCGGGGTAGATTGCAAAAGCTGCTTTTATTTTTGATCAAAGTGCAGCAGGAAATATAATCGGATTTCCCCCCTCCAGGACAATGTTTTCAATGCTTGGCATGGGGCGGGAGAGGAGTCTTAGTGTAATCTAAGGTTAGGGTATTTATTTATTTCTGAAAGGAAGCCATGCTCCCCTTCTGTGTCCTTCCCTCCTTTCTGCGGGGAATGCACTGCAATGACAAGGTGCTGGGGAAGTGGTTGCATTTGCAGCATAGGAAGGCGCTCGAAAGGACTTTGGGGTGCTTCAGGCTCGGGGCAAGCCCGGGGGAGTGTCTTTTGCCCCCTGGAGTAGCCTCTGGAGGGCTGCCACGGAAGCTCTGGACGCCAGTGGGGGCCTTGAGGGCTGGGAAAGGCCAACACAGCTCCCAGGTCCCTGTGCAAAGAAGCCAGAAAGGAGGGACCTCTCTCTCAGCTGCTCAGAAAGGTAAGAGGTGCCTGTGGATGTCAAGCAAGGTTAGGCAATGAAAGCTGCAATGCTCCTGTCCTCTTACCTGGAAATAAGCCCGAGCATTGCTTTCAGTTGTTATGAATGGGGTGCATCATGCCATAACTTTGGTGGATCCCCTTCCAAGGAGTGCATCTACACTGCAGAATTAATGCAGTTTAGCGCCACTTTAACTGCCAGGGCTCAATGCTATGGAATCTAGGGAGCTGCGGTATGGTGTGACACCGTGCTTTGGCAGGAAAGGCTAGGGCCTTATCAAACTACAAGTCCCCAAATCCCATAGATTAAGCCATGACACTTAATGTGGTGCCAATTGAGCTGTGGTATCATGCAAGGTGTAGTTTTACAAGGTCTTTTTCTTTCTCTCCCCCAAGAGTGCTGGTGCCTCATCGAACTACAAATCCCACTATACCATTGTATCAAGCCACAGCAATTAAAGTGATACCAAAGTGGCATTAATTCCATAGTGGAAGGAGGTCAATTTACAGACATGCTGGCCAAAGTTATGGTCTGAATGCCTGTCAGCCAAAATATTTTTTTCTTTAGCACATTTGTATACCTCTCCCTCTCAGCCCAAAGGCGACTTGGGGCGGTTTACAACAATATCATAAAAACAACATTTAGAACAAATTAAAAACGTAACACATTGATTAAAATCATAACAATAAAAACATCAATACGTCTCCAAGATAAAATCATAGGTTTTTAATGTGGTACATAGAGAAAGCATGTAAAGAATAACCTCCATACAACTGACAGCAAAAAGACGCACGACTGCACTTTATGCAGTTTATAACTACTTGGCGGAGTGCAAAGATGTTCTGACACTTAGGGCGCTTCCACACAGCCATATAACCCAGAATATTGAGGCAGATAGTCCACAATGTCTGCCTTGAACTGGATTATCAGAGTCCACACTGCCATATAATCCAGTTCAATGTGGACTTTGTAATAGCTGTGTAGAAGGGGCCTTAGGCAGTCTCTACACACTATAGACTTAATACACTTCACAGTAGCATGAATGCAGTTTGACCCCACTTTAACTGCCATGGCTCAATGGGAAGTTAGAGTTTGACGAATCATTAGCACTCTTGGGCAGAGAAGGTGGAAGATCTTGTTAAACTAAAGTTTCCATGATTCCATAACATTAAGCCAAGATAGTTAAAGTGATGTCATACTGCATTGATTCTACAGTGTAGACGGAGAGGCACCCTTAGGGCCCTTCCAGACGGGCCCTATATCCCAGGTTTTCTGCTTTAAAACAGAACCCTTCCACACAGTTGAATAAATATCTCACATTATCTGCTGTGAACTGGAATATATGGCAGTGTGGACTCAAATATCCCAGTTCAAAGCAGATATTGTGGGGTTTTCCGCCTTGCTATTCTGGATTATATATCTGTGTGGAAGGGCCCGAGATTATGCGCTAGAAATGGTCTAAACACAACATTGATAATTCATATATGTTTTAGGCAAATAACACAAAGATAATTTTATACATCATATTTTTAAATAATTTTGTGCACGAAACAACATTTGTCAGAAACCAGAAACCAAATATGTCACTGTCTCAACCACCCGTGTGGATGATTTTGGATTTTGGCGTTAGTTTTTCTTTCTAACAACTGGGAAGCCCAAGGAACATCCTCAAAGCAGTAAAAAGGTTCCCAGAGATCTTCCTAAGTTTTAATAAAGGTCTAAATAAGTTTTGTAAAGTGCAAAATGATCTAATAAGTCTTTTAACTGGATATTTGCTGCATTTTTCCTTTAATGGCGTATTTTCAAATTATTATTTTTTTACACAGTTTGCTTTTGTTTTATGTTTTAATTAATTGAATTCATACTATTTTATTTTAAGATGCCATAAATTCTAGATGAAATAGAAATCAAATGGAAGAATGGATAGATTCACAGATATTGAAAATGTGGTGAAAAAAGAAGTGACTGTTTTAGGGCCCTTCCAGGCAGGATCTGATCCCAGGTTTTCTGCGTTAAACTGGATTATATGAGTCCACACTGCCAGATAATCTGGGATAAACAGAAAACCTGGGATCAGATCCTGGGATATAGGACCTGTCTGGGAGGGCACCTAATCTCCACCTTGACAGCAAAGACCCCTTCCACACAGTTGAATAAAATCACACATTTTCTCCTTTGAATTGGAATATATGGCAGTGTGGACTCCGATAATCCAGTTCAAAGCAGATATCGTAGAATTTAATGCTTTGATATTCTGGGTTATATGGCTGTGTGGAAGGGCCCAAAATCACCAGTATTCCTCTCGGGACCCCTTCCACACAGCTGTATAAAATCCACATTAAACTGGATTATATGGCAGTGTGGACTCAGACAACCCAGTTCAAAGCAAATATTGTGGATTATATGCCTTGGTATTCTGGGTTGTATGGGTGTGTGGAAGAGCTCTCAAATAGGCAGCATCATCTTTCTTGAGGTTGCTGAGGGCTCTTCCACACATCTCTATATTCCAGAATAATGAGGCAGAAAATCCCACATTATCTGCTTTGAACTGGATTATCTGAGTCCATACTGTGTGGAAGGGCCCCGAGGCACACAAAGTGATTTCCATTATTTTTGAGACAAAAACTGTTGCATTCCCATCTTTATTAAATTAGAAGAAACCACTAGGTGTAATTGGTACCACGAGTTGTGTTGCCTAATATTGTATAACTTTTCTTTTTTCTTCTAGTGAAAGAAGCTGGAAGAGATTTCACCTACTTGATAGTGGTGGTAGTCGGGATTGGTGTCACAGGTTGTTGAAACTGGATGAAAACATTTTTCCTAATTTACACATGTTTTAAGTTTTGGCCATTTAAGTACACAAATTCTTGTGTCATTTACATTTTATTTCCCCTCTGTTTCAGGTGGTTTATTCTATGTGATTTTTAAAGAGTTGTTCTCTTCTTCCAGTCCTAGTAAAATCTATGGAGATGCCTTGGAGAAATGCAGAGCTCACCCTGAGGTTGGTTTGCCTGTTTTAATGAAGGAGATTTTCACTCTGAAAGAGTGACCTTTTATGCGGAAGGAAGCTTTGCCTTCTAGAACTCTTTACTTAAGTAGCTTTAAATGTGGGAATGAGTGGCTATAGGTCTGTTCTTTGTGCTGCCAAAACAGGAGAACTAAATCTGGATTTTCTTAGCAAATTTTTAAATGTTATTATCACTACTGGAACCTGTCCTACTAGTTAGGGAAAGTAGTTGCTTTGCAAAACAGCTACTAAAAGAAGACATTTAGAAGGATTGAGTTAGGCTATATAATCTGAAACTGGAATTTTACATTTAACAGTTTATGTACTTTGCTAGGTAAAGCTGCTCAATTTAGTTTTTGTTTACTTAAAAAAACATAATCTATGCTGTATATGGTTGCGGCATCAAAGCTCCTCCCCCAACAACAATATAATATTATATAATAGTAATATTATGAATGATGCATTAGTATTATGCTAATAATATAGTGTTTTTATGTAGATTTGACTTGTAAGCCGCTCTGAGAAGGGCGGCATATAAATGTCGTAAATAAATGAATAAATAAATATAATATAATTGATCAGGCCTTATTTTCCACTGATAATGGAGTCTGAATTTCACATAAGGTGCTGGATTTTATATTTTTGAAAAATGGAGAATCAGTTCCCTGCTTTTTTTCCTCCCTCCTAGGCCCCTTCTACACTGCCATATTAAATCCATATTATCTACTTTGAATTGGATTATATGACAGTGTAGACTCAGAGACGTTCTACATCAGCATGTAATCCATATTATCAAAGCAGATAATCCCCACTATCTGCTTTGTACTGGATTATATGAGTCTACACTTCCATAGAGCCCCCTGTGGTGCAGCATGTTAAACCACTGAGCTTCTGAATTTGCTGACCAAAAGATTGGTGATTCAAATCCAGGGAGTGGGATGAGTTCCCACTGTTGACCTCAGCTTTTGCCAACCTAACAGTTTGAAAACATGCAAATGTGAGTAGATCAATAGGTACCGTTTTTACAGGAAGGTAGCGACGCTCCATGCAGTCATGCTGGCCACATGACCTTGGAGGTGTCTACGGACAACGGCGGCTCTTCATCTTAGAAATTGAGATGAGCACCACCATCCAGAGTCTAACACAACAAGACTTAATGTCAGGGGAAAACCTTTACTTTTTCCTACATTGCAGTATAACTCAGTTCAAAGCAGATAATCTGGATTTTATATGACAATGTAGAATGTTCCACGTATAATCCAGCTCAAAGCAGATAATGTGGTTTAGCTGCTTTGATAGTCTGGATAGCAGTGTAGAAAGGAGCCCCAGATTCCCTGGGATTACTCCAGATCAAATTTAAGACCATCACATCACTCATTAAAGTCTTATTTCAATACCTGCAGACTCCTCTTCCACCTTTACATTTCTTCAACATCAAGTCTCTTTTATCTCTCTCTGATTTTTTCAAATGTATCTTCTTGTCTGATGAAGTGATCGGCAAATCCCAGAAGGATTTGCATGTTTGTTGTTAGCATTACACTAATAGGGATTATAGAATTACACTAATAGGATATTATGTTAATAGGGATTTTAGAATTTTCTTTATGCGTTGTGTTGTCATGGATATTCCCAGAGATATTTGGCAGTATCCTTGAGGAAAGAAGAAGAGGCAAGACAGAAGTAGCATCAAAATACTGGGCAGGAAAGATCAGTTTACCCTGATTATCTAGCTTTAGTAATGTTTCAAGTGTGCTGTATTCATGGGAAAATCTTCCCATATCACCCCAGATGCCAAATAATCTCCTGCCTCAAACTCCCTGTTCAAATACATGTTAGCATGTACATGTTAGGCTAGGTACCCATTCCTCACAGGATACCTGTTAGCCCAGAGTCCAATGTCTTTAAGCATATTGATATAGTCCAAACTGTATAACTGTACTCACTGTAGTCTGAAAGGAGACAAACTGCATCCACCTCCATTGAGGTCTAAAAGCATATTGTACTAAAGTCCAAACAGCAACATGCATGCACCTCCACTGAGGTCTGATGCAAACCGAATACAAAATGGAGCCCTGTGTCTGAAAAATCTCCCACATCAAAGAGGTACAGTCAAACTGTCAAACCAAAATGTACATACAGTATAGGTTAGCAATTTTACACATTTACAAATAGTTAGTGGAGGCTTGGAAGGTTGCAGTTTCCAATTTGCACAAACTGAGAATGGACCCTAGAACATATCTAGCACATTTAGGAAAAGATGACTGTGGACAAACTGTTTGGGAAGTTTCTGTTGAGATAATGGATTATGACCTGTTAGGATCATAACCTATTGGGAATCGTAATGATGACCTGTTAGGATTACTACCTGTTGGGGATTATGGATTATGACCTATGAGGATTATAACCTATTGGATAGCAGAGTCATGGAGGTGTTCCTTCAGTTTACTGAGTAATGGATGATCACTGGGCTTGTAAATATCTTGTTTCTATTCAATGCTCTCAGCAGGCAAAGATTCAAGTAGACTTCTTTTAAAATAACAGGTTTATTTTAATCATAACTCCATGTATTGAAATATACAGGCACATTTCTTGTCAGGTTAAACTTTAAAACATTTCAGTTCGTATCTTTAATTTATTTAATTTATTGTCTTCAACATTCTCTTCAAAACTATATTGTACAGTTATCTTTCATAAGAGTCTGCTTTCAAAGAATTCAAACTTCAACAGTTTTCTAACTCCCTACACTGATAGCTGACTGAAAAACAGACTTCTGTACTCAAGATGATTCAAGGCTTAACTGGTTTCTAACTGCTAACACTGGCTTCTGTATTTTAACTGTCTCAAGACTCAACTGTCATGCCTCAACTGTCATCGTGTTTAAAAAGCATTCTAAACAGTCACGTGATCTGCAGCCCCTCCCACTGCCTTAAGTACATAGAGCTAAGGAAACTGCAAACCAAAGAAGACATACATATCAGGAAACAAAACAACACATTATAAACAGACAAAACATCAAATAGAGGAGGCTTGAGAAGGTTTCTATCTCCAACAGTTTTAGTAGCTTTACTTAAAGTTACGGAGAAAGCTTTTCACTTAGGGCTCCCTAGGAGATAAACGACTAAACATCTTGTTATGTCTCTACTGATTAGGTAATCGGTGTTTTTGGTGAACCCATAAAGGGTTACGGTGAGGCAACGCGCCGTGGGAGAAGACAACTGGTCAGGTACTTATTAATGCATCTCCATTAGAAACACCAGTTCCCTTCTATGAACAAGTTGCTTGTTTCATTCATCTTACTTGACTTTTTGTCATACTGGCTTGATTTACCATCCCTTAAAGCAGAAGGAGATGAAAAAGGAAACAATCTTAAAGCCTCAGCTGGTAGTTTGATTTGAAGCTTGATGTCCAACTCTGTTACTTGTAAATGGACATGTTTGCCAAGCTTACTACATGAATTTACAGTAGACCTTAGGGAGGCTGAAGGAAGTCCTGCCCCATCTCACCTTTGGATAGTGTTTCATGTGCCTCTTCTGCACATGAAGGCGCATGCAACAACAGAGAACCTTGTTGCAGCTACCGGTATTACATTCCCAGAAAGGAGGGGGAAGTACAGCTCCATATTTGCTGCAATACTGTTGCACATAAAAGCAACTCAATATAGTATGCAGTCATCTAACTTGGCATGTAAGTGTATCTTCATTGACTTAAGTGTAAAAAGCTGTTTCATGGATAGACTCAGCCAGGGAAGCCAAGCCTGAATCTGCAAGACTTGAGCAGGGCTTTTGAGAATATGGTAACTTTGAGGTCTTTTATTAATATGGTTCCCATAAGTCAAAGTCAGCTTGAAGGCAGTTAATAGCAATAACATTATTTTAGCAACTTGTTATTGCAAGTTTTAGCATACAGACCCACAAGAAGGTATTTTCCTGGAAAAAGGACAGAAATCGTTTCTTTACTTCCAGCATAGAAATGCGTGTTTACACTTTTCTTAGAATCTCCTTTTTTAACATTGAGGCGATCATTTAAATGTAAACTTTGTCCCTATGGTTCAAAACAACAAGGAGAGTGCAGAATGTTTTCTGCGTCTGAAAGTAGCTTCACTCATGGAGTGACTGTGCTTGTTTGTAGCTGCAGTGGTGTTGGGGATATAAAAACAAATTACCTCTGGTTTTGAGAGCACTGTGGGTGTCATTGTCAAGATGAATATCTGGAAAACTGCCATTGTGGGACCGTTTTCTAGCAGAAGGGTAATCTGGAGTCAGTTAGCCTTTCCAACTGCTATGGAAACAGGGCCGGTAATGTTTATCATTTGAAAGCCTTTGCTTCGAATGGCAGTTCCATTCCATTTCCCAGACCTGTCTGCTTGTGTACACAACTATTTTTGTAGATCTTTGCTACAGTTTTATATTTCACCTGTCGAGATTTCTGTTGAGCCTTTGATTTTGGTGATATTAATTTCAAAGTGTACTCTGCTGTTAGAAGGAAAGCTCAACATTATCACAGAACATGTTTAAGGAGTTTGTAGATTGGAGGAACATGTGTCCATATCCAGAAACCCCAGGAAATGCATTTATCCACATGAGTGGGGACATTTCCCCACAAAATTATTATTTGGCAGATACTTGTTTGGTGACAGGAGCTGCTGAGTTCATAATTTCGATTGTATTTGTTGTCAGATACTTTCATGAGCAAAATCACTTGGTTGCTGTGAGGTTTTTTTGGGCTGTAGAGCCATGTTCCACTAACATTTTCTCCTGCCACAGATGCAGGCGAAACATCAAGAGAAAATGCCATATAGCCCAAAAAATATTCACAGCAACTCAATAGTATTTTTCCCAGATTGGCTTTGGAGGTACTGACAGCTATCACAATTCAACTCCATCCTCCATTCTTCCTCTTCGATGATTGAGGGTAGAATAATAGAACTGGAAGAGACTAGAAGGACCATCCAATCCAACTCCCTGCCATACAGTCAGTGTACTATTTCACTTCAAGAATTTCACAAATAGCTTCAGGCAGCAAATTGTCCTGCAAGAGGTGGGGACACTGGGGAGGTAACAGTATTAAAATCCCTAGCTTGTGTTATGAGAGTCGGGAGCTGGCAGCAATATGCTGTCCTCCAGCTACTTCTGGACAGGAGAAACATGCATTATTTTGTCATTCGCTGAGGAGGCAACCATTCCTTTGTATTTGGTGTATGCCATTAGCCACCACTTCATTTATTCAAAAATATATGAAAAGATCTGTCATCAGTTCTCTTCTCTGGCATCAGCTGACAGGGCAGCCAAGAAAGGTGAAAACCTAGCTTTTCGAGCAGGCCTTCCCAGATACAGCATAGTTATATGATACCTTGGAACCACTTGACAATGCAATTGAATAATGACTTGACTTGAAGACGCTCATGATAATGTTTTTAAGGCTTTGTACGGTTTTTCTATTCTTATATTGTTTGCTAATGTTTTAACAGTATTTTATTATTGTTTTACTTGTTATAATTGTTGAGGCATCAAATTGTTGCTAATTGTGAACTGCTCCAAGTTGCCTCTGGGCTGAGAGGGGCGGTATATAAATGTAGTAAATAAATAAATATGAGAGCTAAATTCAGGGATACTTCCGGCATTCTTTGGAAGAGTTTAATTCTTCTCCCAACCCAAGTTATCATGAAATCCTAATATTAATGCCAAATGCCCTCATAATTTTTTTTTATAGCTGGGAGGCCACTGTTTCAGGAGAAACAAATGGATTTAAAGCACACTTTTAATTGCAAGGAAAATGTTTCAATGTCTCCTTTACCATCTGGTAAAGAGGATTTCTTATATTGATGAGAGATCTCTAGTCAAACTACAACAAATTCATTCATTTTCTGAAGTTAGCTACCCTGCTGCATAAAACAAAAATGGTGTGGGAGATTCAAAGTACCTCTACTTCTGATTGACACGTCAAGGACTGTACCATTGCCAGATATTTTTCTGGATCCTATCATGGAGAAATGGTTAACTTTTAACACAGCCAGATCTAGCATGGTCCAGATGAACTATTTTTACTTATTTTTGGCTGATATCAAGAAGGAGTCGCACACTCCTGCCCACACAAACACACAAGCTGCTTCTGTCATTTAATTGTCCCAAACTGAAGATGATATATCTGTTACCTGAGGACAAAAAGAGTGATTTTTATTGCAAAATTCTCATGAGGCTTTTGCTTTTGCCATCAGAGCTTTTGCTGCTACTTCTTTATTTCCTTGAACATCTGTTCATTGAGCTAAAGCAGTTGGAGGCAACAGTGGCAGTTCTCTGGACCAATTTTCTTCCCCTGTGACCCTCTGTCGTTAAAACATTTATGACTCCATGCTTCACACCCCTAAGAAAAGTTTTGTAAAGCATTTTCTCTTAGAAAACTAATTGTAGCTGCTACACTGTCCGATAGAAGCCTCTCAGAATGAATGCATTTTCATTGAGAGGTAATCTGTGTGTATTCATTGACCCTTCAGCTTCAGCCAGGATTTCTGCTGAATGTTGACATCTTGTTTCTTAACGGTCACGTATTCATCAGCCACTTTTGTCTGAGCGAGAGTGAAAATGGCACATGCTGGATATTCAATGAGAAGTCGTAATTTATTGAAGACAGATCATTTCAGCCTACTGGATTATCTTGTTTGTTTTCTCTCTAGTGGTCATCAGAAGACAGATTTCTACTTTAACACCGTATCTAGTTAAGAGCATGCATTGCCCTTCACTCTGAGCTATAACCTGGTCCTTTGTCTCACCTTTCGCAAGGCATTAAAATGGATCTGTATGGACCAGCCAAAGGTTCCCTTTGTTTGATGGCCTTATGGGGGTGGGGGGTCAGATCCTTTTATTCTGGCTGCAGCAAGCATTTTCAGTGAGGGAATGCTTGTCACTGCTTTGTTACAACCTATCTTCCTGCTACTGGAAAAGGGAAGATGAACTTTTTCAATTCCTTTTTCAATAGAGGTCTGGAGGGTAGTATACTCCACCCAAGCGATTTTGCTTACTCTGATGTAGAAAGTCATAGCCACCCAATTTTTGATTAGTACTTTCTACCTTTGATTTATATTTATTCATTTTATTTGTCAGTCTTGTTAATTTTTTATATAGTATGTTTAACCTTACACTGAAGTAAGGGCTGCTGTCCTACAAAACAAAAGGCTTTCAAGTGGTTGACATTCATTGATCGTGTTTCAGGAACCAACCTATTCTAGACCAGGCTTCTTAAACTTTTTCCATTTGTGATCCTAAGATTCCATTTGTAATCTGCACAAGAAATTTTTACATTATAGGTTTATAAAATACTAGCTGTCCCCACCACATGTTTTTGTGGCCCCATCTGAGTATATGTGTTTTTGTGTGTATATATATGTGTGTATATATTTGTTAGTTTGTGTGTGTGTGTGGTTTTGCGTATGCGTTGTAATGTATTTTTTTTGTTTTTTGGCTTTTAAAGTCTTTTCTATTGTGTTTTTCAGTGTTTTTATGAGTGATGGTCACTCGTCCTGATACGTGTATTGTGTCCAAATTTGGGGCCAATTCCCCCAGTGTTTTTTGAGTTATATTAATCCCACAAATGAACATTACATTTTTATTTATATAGATATAATGGGGAAAAGTGTCTCAGCTGAAGCTTTATCACCAATCTTTGTTTCCACAACAAGCCATTTTTTTCAAAATCCAATAATCAGAGGGACAGAAAGTGAGGTGGAATCTTCTAAACAGACAGCAAAACAAAATAGGGATGTTGACCCTTCCCTGTGCTATCCAAAGCTATAGCGAGATATCTATCTATTGATCTATCTAGAACTGGAGTTATGCTTTTAAAAAGTACATGTTCTGACTTATATACAAATTCAGCTTAAGAACAAACGTACATAACCTATCTAGTTGGTAACTTGGGGGCTGCCTGTATATGTAGTTTGTATCTTAGAAAGATAATGTAATTGTAACGTTCAAAACTTGCAAAACTTCCTTCTGGTTTTGTCTTTTCTTAGCCATATTGAGTATGAAAAAGATGGGCTGAAATACATGCGCTTAAAGTTCTACATTGAGGGCTCAGAAAAAGGAAAACAAGGGACTGTTCATCTAGAAGTAAAAGAGGTATGGCAGCTTCTTTGGCCTATGTATACTATGATTAGTGTTTAATGTTTCAATTGTTGCTTGCCAGAAATTTGATTTTGTCACCTTTTTTTAACAGAATCCTGAAAATGGAAAATACGAATATCGCTATATATTTGTGGACATTGATGTCTATCCAAGAAGAACCATAATAATTGAGGACAACAGATATTTAAATGTCTAAAATAATCTTTCATTGTTGTGATTCTTGTTCATGGTACTGCATTTCATAGAAATAGGAGAACTGGGGCAAATGTTGGCTGCAAGGTTGTACTATAACCTGATGAAATATTCATGTAATGCCAGTGGAATCAGTGATCTCATGTATAATTCTGTGGGATAAATACAGGGAGTAGAGAATCGTGGATTTAATAGAAAATGCAAACAGTGTCGACGCACGTAATAAGAATTGGCAGCAGCCTATGACAGCAGCAAAGATATGATTCATCCAAGATTGTTAACAGTGAATCACAATTTTATACTCACACACACATTACTCGACTTTATAGAATTTCAAGATCAATTTCTGTTTGAATTTAGACTTCATACTGGTGCTTCAATAAAGAAAACATAAGAAACATACAAAATATCCTTGCTGTCCTTTTGTGCACAGAATTTATGTTCATATTAAGCTACACTACTTCTGTTTATATTACTTGTTGTAAGAACACTATAAAGGCACAGTATCATTCAGGTGGCAAACTGTTTTATGGGTTCTACTGATACAGTAAGTGTTCTCTCATTGTAATATTTTGAGCTGAATGGACAGTTTGAGGAAGTTAAAATACCTCCCCAAAGTGCATACTCTTGTTTGTGAAAATACGTAGTTGCCTTTTTCTATTCCATTGTTGCCTTTGTTTTGTTTTTGTCTAAAGGTGCTTTGCTGTCATTTTCTCCTCCTCATCTTCCTCTTCTTCGTGACGGATCTCATAGAATTGAGTATTACCTAACTCAGATTGGGGAATATCTGATGCTCCAGACCAGGGGTTTCAGACTCATTTTCATCAAGGGTCACATCAATCTTTTCATTGTTTTCAAAGGGCAATTGAATCCATGGATGGAGAATCCATGGATACAGAGGACCAACTAGAATTTGTTTGTTGGTTTTTTTTAAGTGGTCAGTGCTCCTTAGTTTTTATCCAGTTTTAGTCCCCAGAAGTTTTTGAATGACAGCTCCCATGACATTTGGTTATCCGCCATATGGAGTGAGAATAATGGGAATTGTAACCCAACAACCCTTGTGGCTCTGAGGTTGAGGGAAAGTTAAAGGAAATTTTAAAGTCAGATATCATATCCACAAACCATTTATTTAAATCCAAAACCCACTATCCTGACTAAATAAAACAAACTGCAACCTTCCTGATGTTACTGTATCAGAGCTCCCATCAGCTCTAGTCATGAGATCTAATGATGAGGAAGGAATACAGGTTTTATAGTCCAGCATCTGGAGGGCCACATAAAATGATATTGTAAACTGGATTTGACCTGCAGGTCTTGTGTTTGACACATGTGCTCCAGATGTTGTCAAATGAAAGCTGCCATTATGTCTGAACATTAGCTGTGCTGGGTTGAAATCCAACAACATTAGAAGAGCTGTATGCCTTCCATCAATGATGTAGTCATGAGTGAAAATTACTTCACCAAGTATCTGAGTAAAGACAAAGCCAGTTAAGAGTGACAAGCAGTTTCTCTTGGCTCTGTCACATTACAGATGCAAGTGAGTTGGAGAACATATAATCATTATGAAAACATATAGCCAGTCTGCTTGACTATATGCTATTGTCACTGAGGCCCCTTCTATACAAAATCCAGATTATCTGATTTGAACTAGATTATATGGCAGTGTAGACTCATAATCCAGTTATGATCTGGATTATCTGCTTTGATAACTTAGATTATATGGCAATGTAGAAGGCCCGAGAGTGAACGAAAACTGTACCTATTGATCTACTCACATTTGCATGTTTTCGAACTGCTTGGTTGGCAGAAGCTGGGCCTAGCAGCAGGAGCTCACCCCACTCCCTGGATTCGAACCACCAACCTTTCAGTCAGCAAGTTCAGAAGCTCAGCGGTTTAACCCACTGCACCATTGGGGACCCAATAATCCACACTTCTGCTTTGAACTAGATTATCTGAGTCTACACGGCCATATAATCCCATTCAAAGCAAATAATGTGGATTTAATACATCTGTGTAGAAGGGGCCTTAGAGACCTCAAACTGGCTCTGAGCTTTAAAAGTTTTGGGAGCCCTGAACTATAAGATGTGATTCAGTCCTTTCAATAGCTCACCTGTATAGGCAAGTGAAAGCAACATACTTGTTTTCTAGACATCAGTGTCCTTGGAGTGAAAACCTCTAAAGCAGAGGTTCTCAAACTGTGCTCTGTGGAGCCCTTGGGGCTAAGCGGGTGATACTGAGGTGCCATGCTGCTCCCCAGTTCCTCGTTTTTCTTCCTAAGAAATGCAGGGAAATTAAAGTTTTGAGCTGCTAAAGCAGCAGCGGTGTCTTTCTGGGGCACAGACCCTTTCTCCCCCACCACCCCTCCTCCCCTTGCCACCCAGACACCTCCCACCCCCACTTTCTTAACTTCCAAAATCCTCTTTTCCTCCCACAGCTCAGGGGTGCTTTAATTGTGCTTTTCCTGAATAGCAGAAGGGGTTGGACCGCATGGGTCGGGGGTTGGACCGCATGGGTCTGGAGTCTTCCACTGAAATACTGATAAGTTTATCTAAATTAAAATTGTTCTTCATTTTAAATATTGTATTGTTTTTTAAAAACCCAGGTGACGCTTCCTTTGTATGATGCTGTCAGTAAGGAGGAGTGCAGACATCACCCCATTCCCAAGAAGTATTTTTGATCTGTTTGGAAGCTGAGCAAAAGTTTAGAATAGACAGTAATGTTACATGATTTCTCTTAAGGTAAAGAATACTACCATCTAGTGGTACATAGGGCAAATTACCTTGTTCATCTTTATGCATTGTTTTATTTTACCAAAAATGTTATATACTGTAGTTAAAGAGTATTCCTTGAATGTGCATTTTCACATGTATTTAACTTCACAAAAATGAGACAAATTGTTTATTAATCGGCTTGGTTATAATGTCAAGGTTCCCATAGTTAGGGCTCTTTTCATGAACCACTCTAGTTTTCTAAAAACTAGAAGGAATGAGGCCTGTCTGATGTCGCTGGGGTGGGAGTTCCACAGCTGAGGGGCCACCACTGAGAAGGGTCTGTCTCTCGTCCCCACCAACGCTGAACAATTTAGTGTCGGCTGCAAACTTTGCTACCTCAGAATTCACTCCTACATCCAGGTGGGACTGAGAGCAGAGTCTCCCCAGATGATGTTTGTTTGTTTATTTACAGTATTTATATTCTGCCCTTCTCACCCCACAGGGGACTCAGGGCTGCTTACAATGTACAAACATTCAATGCCATAGACACACAACATATATAAACAGACACACAGAGGCCATTTAACATTCCAGCTTCATGAGGGTATTCCGGCCACCAAGGGAGCTGTTTCTTCACTGTCCACTTGTGACACTGATGGAGTACTTCCTCACTCTTTGCATGCTTGCTGGAGAATTTATGGCATCTTAAATTGGTTAAATTAGCCTCCCTGCATAAGCGGTACTTAAATTTCCTACTTGACAGATGCAACTGTCTTTCAGGCTGCAAAGGTCAACAGCAAGCTACACAACGGCCGGAAACTCACTCCAACCCGGGCTGGCTTCGAACTCGTGACCTTTCGGTCAGTAGTGATCTAATGCAGCTGACTCCCAGCCAGCTGCACCACAGTCCCGGTGGTCTTACGTACTTAGTAGGCTCATGTGAGGAGATATGTTTGGCTTCCTCCTCTTTCCTTTTAAGAAATGCAGGGAAATCACTCCTACTGTAGGACAGTAAAGTAGATTTATTCATTATATATATAAGAGTGCAACATATACCAGTTAGATGCAAAAGTATATCTAGAGGGCTGGCCATATTTATTTCCCCCTAACCTCAGTAACTATGCATGCCCTCTCTGTGGTGCCAGGACGTTGGCTGGATTTAAATATTTCAGAGGTTGTTGAATTCTGGGAAAAGATGAAGTTTAGAAGTACTTTTGGAGAAAGAATAGAAGCCCTCCCAGTTTGTCCTATAAAATATACAGGCCTTCACAAATTTGCTGGTCTTCAGAATCAAAGCAATTTATAAAATTTTGACTTAACTTGGCAGTTGATTCAACATAACATTAAATTGGGAGTAACAATGGGACTTAAAACCATACTTTTTCCTAGTTCAGTTAATGGTTTTCATCAGATAGAGTACCTAAAATGCCAAAAGAGTAACTAAGACTTTGATCTGCGCACATTGTGATAAATGACCAGGAATGCAGCTGTCACAAATAATCTGTTTCAAATTGGCTGAGAATCTGTCTTAAAAGAAGTATAATTATGCACCTGCAAGATTAATTGGGGACACCACCTAAAGAAGTTAGGTGTCTTGTTGTATAATGAGGTATATTATATATTTATGGAGAGCAGTAACTACCTTGTTTTTTTTAAATGAGTAAGAAATCTCAGGAATAGTAGGGTTTATTACTATTCGCTTATTTTTGCAAAATGTCAGAAATCAGAGCATTCTGGTCCCCGATAGAGCCATTCACTAGCTTCACAGTCCATGAATAAGAATAGGCTAGTGCTAGTCAAAAGAGGCCCAGGCAAGCCAGTTTTAGCAGAGAAATTTATTTTTAGGCTGGATGAAGCCTTCCTCTTCTCTGCGTATTGACCTGATGTCCGGCAATAAATTGTATTATCCCACATGCTTAGAATCCTTCCTATGTACAGTTCAAAAAGCACAGTGCCTCCCTATTTTGCAAACAGCTTGTAGCAGGACACAGGGAACTGAAATGCATTTTGAGAAGGAATTAATTAGGTGCATTGTAAAAAGTAGTGGTTGTGTAAGTGTGCACAAGTATATTAGATAAAGTAAGGTCTTCTGTGAGGGGGAGAGAAGACACAGAATTCATAAATCGGGTTGCAATAATTAGTAAATTGGGTTGCTATGAGCTTTCCAGGCTGCATGGCCATGTTCCAGAAGCATTTTCTCCTGACATTTCACCCATATCTATGGCAGGCATCCACAGACAGTAACAAACAGTGCTCAGGGGCTACTAAGCCACAAAAAAACAGTACCCACGAGGGGTTATTGAATAAATCACAAAGTCAAGTAAAAGTTTCCAATATATCTATTTTCAATATTATGCTGCATATGAAATCACAGAGGAACTTTCAAGACCCAAATGGGCCTAACGAGCATATCCCACGTAGGGTATAAATCAAACACAATAAATAGCACTCCCACGCAGGGGTTAAGTCAACTCAATATTGTACTGCTTATGTAATAATGGAAAAGCATAAATGACCCAAATGGGCCTGATGAGCAAGTCCCACGTAGGGGTTAAATCAACACAATAAGTAGAACTCCCACGCAGGGGTTAAATCAACACAAGGTAAATATATCAATAGCTATTATAGCTCATAATCATGAGTCCATATAAGGTTCGAAAATATCATATAGGTCCACAATGGGGAAAGCGAATGGGACGCGGAGGAGTGAATTGGTACTCATCCAGGTGAATGAATCAGGCCGACGGAGTCGCGATGCGTATTAAGAGGCCAAAAGTATCCGTTTCACCGAAAAGTCCGGTTTTGTCAAGGCAAATCCAGGGGAGCGTCCAACATCATAATAACATCAATCATGACCCAGGCACAATAGCCGATAGCGGGTGACCCCTTTGGGATCACGTGGGATATGCTCGTTAGGCCCATTTGGGTCTTGAATGTTCCTCTGTGATTTCATATGCAGCATAATATTGAAAATAGATATATTGGAAACTTTTACTTGACTTTATTTGTGACTTATTCAATAACCCCTCGTGGGTACTGGTTTTTTTGGTTTTTTTTTAGGCATCCACAGACCTCATAATCTCTGAGGATGGAACCCAGTGATTCTGGCCCTGAAAGCCTTCAACAATTAATAAATTGCTGATAATTTATACTAAAATCTTTGAAAACCAGTGAATGACACAAAGTAGACTGGAGGTTGGAGAGAGAAAACATAACAGTATTTCTTGCTTTGGTTGGGTGGTAATACTGGGAATAGAATAGCTAGACTTATGTGGACAGGTTAAGAAGGTAGTTTACACGAGCAGCCGTAACATATAAGTAAACAGTTGTGCTGTATTAACCATGTCTGAGTGGCCTAGAACAAGTTGTGTTCTCTCAATCTAAGAGAAAGGCAATGGCAAATCTCCCCTGAAGAAATCTTGACAAGAAAACCTTTGAGAGGATTTGCCAGATTCAACAAGAGACCATGGAAAACTTAGTATAGGCTGAGCATCCCTTATTTGGAATTCTCAAATCTGAAATACTCCATAATCATCCACTGGGATAATGATATTTTTGCTTTCTGACTTCAATGTACACAAATTTTATTTCATGCACAAAAATATTAAAATATGTTGTATATAAAATTACCGGCTATGTATGTAAAGCAGGGGTGGGCAACTATTTTTTCCAAGGGGCCACACGAGAGCCAAAAAATATTATGGAGGGCCGCACCTAAAGGCGGAACTACATGCTAATCTACATTATTTATTTATTTATTCACTTACTATATTTACTATATATTACACATCATTAATATTAACATATTAATATATCAAGAAATATTCATATATTATTAGTATTAATATCATAATTATTATATTATAGTATATATATATAAACATAATATATTGAAATTATAATATATCATATAACATTATATTATATTATTTATTATATTATTTTATTGTTATAAAATTATTATACAATAATAATAAAAACCACTAAAATAAAATAATGCTTCCTTATAGTCCCCTTCTCTGGAGATTTTTATGCAGAGGCCAGGCAGGGGGGGCAAGCCAGGGGCCCTTAGGCGGGCCGGATAGAATCAGCCAAAGGACCGCATCCGGCCCCCGGGCCGCAGTTTGCCCACCCCTGATGTAAAGTATATGTCATGTATAAGAAATGTGATTGAATTTTGAGTGTAGACTTCCTGTTTCCATGACTATGAATAAACAGGTGTTCTAAAATTTGAAATACAGAACAATTCTGGTCCCATGCATTTCGAATAAGGGATACTCAACCTGTAGTCACAGGTATTTGTTTTCCCCATTCACCAGCTCCATTTTCTCAAATTGCTACTTTGGAGACAAGTCACTTATCTAGATTCTTCCACACTAGAGAAACCCTTGATCTATGGCATGATAAACGGTCCAAGATAAAATACTGGGTAGAACATTTTAAATCAGCAGAGCTATAAAGATGCCTTATTTATCTATTTTTAAAAATGAGCAGTTTAAAAACATAATATGGATGGGAAAGACAGCCAGGAAGGAGTTGATTGAAGTAACGATTTAAATTATTTTCGATTTAGATATGATCCTTGAAAATAAGTAGAACTACACTACGACTATAATAGAACTGTGAATATATGGGGTTTGTCTGATTTAGTTTCATTATGTGTGTTTGTGTGAAATGAAAAGCAAGACTTTGCTTATAGAATTACAGGAATGATGGGAATGCAATCTGTCCCACTAACTTTTTCAAAGAGCAAAATAATAAAATGGCAATAAATAGAATTGTTTCATTTTATGCCAAATGTTCCTTCGCAGAAATATAACACCAGGAAAGAATTTGTGCTGATTAATTGTGAGACTGAAGCAAGGCTAAATTGGTGATTTCAGAAAAGCTGAAAGGTAATAAATTATTAATGTATTAAGATCTGAAGAAATGCATCTGCAACATAGTTATTATTTCCAGAGATGAGGCTGCTTCTGATATTACATAAGAAAAATGATAGAAAAATCTTGTTCCTTCCTGTAAAAAAATAATGGGCTTCTCTTGCACAATGACCCTTCATACCTGGGAGCTTGCCCAGGAATAATTACTATGATTACTAGCTAAGGTCCATCCAGGTCCTAAAGTTTCCAGGCCCAAACCTTAGACTAGGTTTACCCCCTAAAGACAGTGGTTCTCAACTTATGGGTCTCCAGGTGTTTTGGCCTACAGCTCCCAGAAATACCAGCCAGTTTACCAGCTGTTAGGATTTCTGGAAATTGAAGGCCAAAACATCTAGGGACCCACAGGTTGAGAACCACTGCCCTAATAGGTCATTTAGATATATGCCATGCTTATTCGGGATTTGTCTTTGAAACAGAAAGCACAGGAGTGAGAGAATGAATTGATACGTTTTCAGGTTTGGAAATTAAGACAGAAATTTTGTGTAAGGGGGTGCTTTGCTTGGAAGATGAAATGAGATTATTCCTTCTCAGGCCCCTTCTGCACTGCCATAAAAATCCAGATTATCTGGTTTGAACCGGATTATATGGCAATGTAGACTCATATAATCCAGCTCAAAGCAGATAATGTGGATTATCTGATTTGATAATCTGGATTATATGACAGTGTACATGGGGCTTCAATTACTTAGAGAGATGGGTGGCAAAGTTTAATCTCAACTTGTGTTTTTCTCAAATACATGCCTCTCATTGGTAGGCTTAGTTTTCAGGTGCAATTGTAACAACAACAACAACCTTATATCCCGCCTCCCATCTCCCCGAAGGGACTCGGGGAGGCTTACATGGGGACCAATCCCAATATAAACAAGGTTGCAAAATAACACAATTAAAAACATATAACAATAAACTATATTAAAACAATAAAACCAATAAAATCTAAGACATCATAAAACATAACCAAACAGGAAGCAACCAATGGCCAAAAAAAAGTGGCCATGTGCAGATTTGAGACTAATAGGAGAGGAGAGGGCAAGTACAACATAAACTGTAAGGCTGGGGGCTGGGAATAAAGTGCTGGAGATCCTACCAAAAAATGAGAGCTAGGCAGACTTGATCAGTTGTTGAACCATTATTCGAAGGTACATTGGAACATCCAAGTCTTCAGTTCTTTCCGAAAAGTGGACAAGGTGGGGGCTAATCTAATCTCCCTGGAGAGTGAGTTCCAGAACCGAACTTGCGATGGAGGTGGAAGTGAAAAAGGGCATCCCCGGTAGATCTTTGCACTCGTGCCGGTTCATAGAGGGAGATACAATCACTAAGATAAAGAGGTTGTATTCGGGTGGGCAGGCTACATAGGGATGTACAACATAAGAACATAAGAACATAAGAAGAGCCATGCTGAATCGGGCCTCAGCCCATCTAGTCCAGCATTCTGTGTCACACAGTGGCCCACTAGTTGTACACAGGGATCTCTAGCAGAAAGGAGGGCAAAACCCTCACCTGCTCCTGACCCCCCACAACCAGTACCCGGGGAAAATCCTGCCTGCCTCCATCAACACAGAGGTGGCACTTGGATGTCCATTTCAGTAACTACTACTACAGTAACTACTACTACTTTCAAAACATAGACTTCTTCTACACTGCCATATAATCCACAATATCTGCTTTGAACTGGATTATATGAGTCCACACTGCCATATAATCCAGTTCAAAACAGATAATCTGGATTTTATATGGCAGTGTAGAAGGGACCTTAGAGGAGGAACTCAAATCATAGCTATAAGTTAAGAGAGACAGGAGAACTGAGGGTAGTCCTGAGGTTTGAGCCAGACTACTACAGAGCAAAAGGGAAAAGAAATGCAACAGAAGCAGTGGTATATGACTGGTACATGTTGGTGGAAATAGTGTAAAAAGTAAAGTTATAAATAAAGTTTCCCCTATTTTGTGAGCCTTTACTTCAGTTTACTGGAGTGATCTTTCAGTGATGGGTGATTGGAATGACGCAGTGATAGAGTGATTGCATACAAATAGTAGTATATGGAACTAAAAATTATAATATCTAAAGAAAAGTATGTGAGAAAAGGGGCAGAACTTCAAATATTTTTAAATTCTCTCGTTCCCAATAGACCTTTCCCTAAAAAAACCCTACAACATGATGTCACCCTAATACTACAGGTAACTTGAAAGCATCGGTACTTATATATTATTTCCTTGGCTTTACATACACTCCGATCATCTTTGCATGTCTCCTTAATATAGATTATGGTTCCAGTCTTAATTACTCCTGAAAATGACCTTTAAAAAAACTTTTAAGCATTATCTATAAACTGTTGCTTATTGCACGTACAGTCAAAAAAGGCTGGGGTTGCTTCCATTCATGCTCTTTTAAAAATACAACATTATTATCATCTTTATTAGCCACCCATATCATCCTGTTTCTGTTAACAATTTTTTCTTGTAATTTCTTACTCCCAGGTGGTTTCTATAATACTTCTGCTACATGTGAAGTGATCTTCAGAGCAGTTGTGGACCAGATTGTTTGAATCCACTATTTTTGTTCCATGTTTGGCTCTTTACAGCTGAGAAGGCAATAACATTTTGAGCTTGGTTTGAATTGGAAGCAATTCTTCCATCCCCATCTACAGAGCCAGATGGAGGCCACTTTGGTTATGCTGTAACTCCAAGCTACTATAGTGAAGCTCAGTTCCGAGGGACTGCTTCCAGTATGGCTTTATTCATTCATAAACTGAGTCCTAGCTTGTATTTGCTGTAGAAATATATATGATTTGATAAAATAATTGAAATATGCAACTTTATTGTTAACCCAGCTGCCAGGAAACCCATCACAATGTGCCTTCTTAGCACAAGAGTAACCTAGCACAACAGTTCCAGCTTGCTGCCATCTGTTTCATATATATTTCATGTATTTGAGCTTTTCCTTTGTTAAAAGTAACTACTTTCATCTATTTAAAAATAATAGATATTAGGTTAGTAAGAGAGATGGCACCAGTTCAGATCCTGATTTTGACAAGACTGCGCCAATGTCCATTGAACAACATAATTTTAAATAATCATATGAGAAGAATAATTCCTAGCTGGAAACTATGCAAAGTCTGACTTTTCTCACTGGGATAATATCATGGAATCATAAAGTTGGAAGAGACCTCATGGGCCATCCAGTCCAACCTCCTGCCAAGAAGCAGGAAAATCGCATTCATAGCACCCCTGGCAGATGGCCATCCAGCCTCTGTTTAAAAGCCTCCAAAGAAGGAGCCTCCACCACAGTCTGGGGCAGAGAGTTTCACTGCTGAACAGCTCTCACAGTTAGGAAGTTCTTCCTCATGTTCAGGTGGAATCTCCTGTCCTGCACTTTGAAGCCATTGTTCCACGTCCTAGTCTCCAGGGCAGCAAAAAAAACAAGGACCCTATGACATCCTCTCATATATTTATACATGGCCCTCATTATGTCGTCTCTCGGCCTTCTCTTCTGCAGGCTAAACATAACCAGCTCTTTAAGCCACTCCTCATAGGGTTTGTTCTCCAGACCTTTGATCATTTTAGTTGCCCTCCTCTGGACATATCCCAGCTTGTCAACATCTCCTTCCAATTGCGGTGCCCAGAATTGACACAGTATTCCAGGTGTGGTCTGACCAAGGCGGAATAGAGGGGTAGCATGACTTCCCTGGATTTAGACACTATACCCCTATTGATGCAGGTCAAAATCCCATTGCATGACATTTGTATATAATTGGTTTGTTCTGAACTTTATTTTACAAAGGCCACTCAAGGAAACAACATGCAACATACAACATACCTTCTCCTAGCACTCAGAAAGAAAGTAAAAGTATGGCTACGGGATCAAGCCTTAAGATAGTAGCTGCAGTGCAATAAATGAATGTAGAATCTGTGCAATGACAACTGGAAAGCCTCTGGATTATGATCTTGGATTGTGTGGTTTTAATATTTGGTGTAATGTTTAGATTTTTTGTTTTTAATGTAAATGTTTGTTTAATTGTATATTGTTTTTATGGCATTGAATTGTTGTCAATGTGGAAGGCTGCTCTGAGTCCCCCTCAGGGTAAATAAATAAAATATACCATGACATGTTTTCATCTAGTTCTAGAGATACCCCAGGAAGAGAAGCTGAGAACACCTAAAGTGTATATGTACTAAGATATTCCTTCTCCTTTGGAAATCACATCTGGGGTACACACAAGTTACCGTCCTGGACCCTTTTTCTTGTCATACATATTATTCTGTGGAAATGTATCAAAGTTAAAATCCAGTTAGAAATTTTGCACCCATGTTGTTGTGGCATATTTTGCATTAATGTGACAATAGGGCTAAAATGAGGAAGAAAATCTTACACCAATTCCTTCTTCTACTTAAATATTTTTTTGATTAATGATGTATAGCCAAGTCAAGCCACTTGGCTAACTCAGTGAGTTTCCATAGTACTTTAGGATATGATTCAGTGTAAAATCAGTGCTCTAAGTCAGTGATTTTCAACCTTTTTTGAGCCGCGGCACATTTTTTACATTTACAAAATCCTGGGGCACACCACCAACCAAAATGACACTCTAACACAGTAATACATATAGTTAATATGTTTTTAAATGTATTTATACACTCAGTGTGAAACCTGGGCCTGTTTCGATGAACACAAAATAGATATCCTGGCAGGAATGGTAGAAAGACACACACAAAGCTCTTGCTCAACAGCTGTCAGTTAGTTTTTATCGCAGTCAAGCTTGAGAAGCTCATCTCACACAGATATGTAGTTGAAAATGGGAGCAATGTCAAAATAGCTTTGTTGGCCAGAATGGGAAACTTCTCCATCACTGTCACTCACTTGTCTTGCTGTGATCCCAAATTGCCACTGTCATTTGATGTGCAGCTGCAGCATTATCTCTAACTTTGTTTACTTAGCTGCGTCTGAGTGAATCCAAGATGGCGCGACCATAGCACTCTCGCATCACTTCTTAGGTGACGCGAGAGTGCTATGGGTCCATTTCTTAAAAGGACAGATACGCCTTATAGTTTATATATGAATGAAGTTCGAAAATAATTTCCCACGGCACACCTGATGATCTCTCACGGCATACAAGTGTTCTGTGGCACACTGATTGAAAATCACTGCTCTAAGTTATTATCTAATTTGACTTAATGACCATAGGCTCTCATATCAAATCTTTATTTCCAAATGTATAGCGTGCCTGTCATTCAAAGAAGGAATTAAGCAATATGCAACTGTGCTATTATTAGTCTACACTTGAAAATGGGAATTGCTGCTGAATTTGAACTGCATCCAAAAATATAGATCTCTTCTATCCATTACCTGCACTCTGCATCCTCACCCTTGGCATCCTTTCGTTTCATTCCCCGGACCATCATTAAACTATTCCTCTCATTCTCTATCAAGATTCATGCTGTCTGCCAACATGCCGAGGAAAAGAAGAAAATAAATCTTAACCAGTAACAAAAAAGCCATGGTCCTGGCCACATTCCCCTCATTTGATTGATAGAAGTCATTTAGGCAAAGAAACATATTTCACAACTTCTACCAGAGAGTTTATAGCACCCTTCTGTTACCAGAAGGACAATGCTGATGGGCTGTCAGATCTCCTGATAAGGAAAGTCCATCACATATATCTCGGGTGTCCCATTTAGGATGAATTTCAATAGTTCCTTCTGGACACTCTTTCACCAGAGGATTTATCATAACAAATTCTTTCAGCACACTTTGCTCCTGAGTTATTTTTATTTCCTATTTAGACCAACATGTTGTGAGAAAAACCTATCTTGATAGAGCCATTAATCTCTGAAGCAGTTTAGTTCAACTACTCTTCAAAGCTATCCAGCTACCCACAATCTTTCCTGCAACTATTTTACTAGGAGTATCCACCCATTTCTGCATGTCATGTACAAGCTATTGGGCAGTAGGCTTGGGAAAGCACACATAGAACAACCACATACATAAAAGTTCAGAACTTGGTGTGAAACTGTCATTCTGAGTTTTTGTTTATGAGTGGATTAAGATCCCTTAATCATAATTCAGTGTCATTCCTTTTAATTTACCTATGAATGACAAAAATCTCGAGATTTGACTGCCAATCACTGATATTGTATTGTCGAAGGCTTTCATGGCCGGAATCACTGGGTTGTTGTAGGTTTTTTGGGCTATATGGCCATGGCTTCTGGAACATGGTCATACAGCCCGAAAAACCTACAATAACCCAATCATTGAGATTCACTAAAAGCTTGTAGCTTCCGTATCAGTAGTATTTTAAATCTGGAACTGTAAAGGAGCTGCCTCAAGTGCTGAAACCCATATCTGAAATAAGTTCAGCACTTGGGAGAGCTTTGTAGTTCAGCTATAACCTGGAATTCACTTGTTACCCAACTGTCATGAAAGTTACTAGCGACCATTTGGTAGGGTTCAAAATCTCATCCACTCTGCTGACAGGTGATGATCTGTTAATGCCATATTGGCTTAGACACTTTGCACTTACTATCTTATAACCTGTTGAAACAAATCCAGCGGTTTTTATGGAACTGTCTTCAGCACAAATGGCGCTGTTCCCTAAGAAAAACATACCTAAATCACTTAAGGTGTAAGTTTTTTTGTATTTGCTCAAAACAGTTTGTGACTTCAATTAGAATTACTTTCAGCTACATGTGTATAAGACTACAGTCATACTTTACTCCACAAAGCAAGTGGAATAGTATAAACACAACCTCACAAGTCTCATTGTGACTTGTTAGGGGTTCTCAAAAAGGTCACGTTTTATAACTAATCTCAAACTCTGAACATTATTATACCCAAATCACATGTACATGCATGCACGCACACGCACACAAACTGATCTCTGAAATTCCTCTGAATTAAAAAAAAGTTTGAGATGCAGCAATACCCACTGTATTGGGAGATCTGGGAATGGTTAAGCATTATGACCATTGGTCTCTCGTGCCATTGGGGCTTCCAAATAGACAGCTGGTTCACCAGAGGCAAAGGCATCAACAGAGGTGACAGCAACGTTATCATACCCTCCCAAATTTCACAGATGGGAAGCACACTGCATGCATACAAAGAACATCAGAGTGTTGCCAAGACAGTAAACATAGTTGAAGAGAATTTAAGGATGCAATATTTGCTTTTGCCCGAGTCTACTGGGAAGTATAAGAATTCACTCACTTCTCTGCCTACTGAGTGGAATCCAAACTATTCTGGCACTTTCAACTCAGTTTCTATCAATTGAAGTAATCTGAGGACACAGGGGAAGAAAAGGAGCTGACAAAATGAGATGACAGATCAATTGGGACAGTCTCAACTAAACCAGAACAAATGGAGGGTATGCATCTACTATCTAGGAAACACGCTTCCTTGCAAATTCTTTGTACCACTTTGAGAGTGGAGTACCCTATCTGCCCAGAAAGGAGGAAGACTCCTGTGGATGAGAGAGTCATGTTTGAAAGTCAAAATTAATTTTAATTACAGTTGATTTCAAGTTGAGAAATCAGTTTAAACATTTCGTAATAAAATGAGGCAATCTCATAATTTTTGTTATTTTCAGGTTAAAACTTCACAGGGATTCTCAGCACTTTTATCTGTTTTGACTGTATGTGTTGTAAACATTATGTATTTTCATAAACATTTAATGAGGACTAACTGTGAGAGAGGTAAACCCATTTTCTCTTTATAGTTTATGTGTAGCAATTCTAACACACCATATGGTAACACAAATGCTTACATAACTTGCTAACTTAATTGGAAAGGATTTAGAAAACAATTTAGAATGCAGGCCAGCTGCCTGATGGAAGAAGATTGCAAAACCCAGCAGCTGACACTAACTCTGACACAAATATAAAAGCGGGTTCAGTTAAAGGTGTCACTTTTGCTGTCCCCATCCTAGGAGGCTAACAAATAACACCAGGAGAGAAATAAAGCACTAAGGAAGAATGGTAAATCCAAAGTGTCAAGCTACATACTGTAGAGTGGATCTTAGATGATAAAACAATTGTAGATTTTCTAAAGCAGTGTTTCTCAACCTGTGGATTGGGACCCCTGTGGGGATCACACGGGAGTGGGG
The DNA here is from genome assembly GCA_030556195.1 of Anolis apletophallus. NCBI lineage: Eukaryota > Metazoa > Chordata > Lepidosauria > Squamata > Anolidae > Anolis > Anolis apletophallus. The sequence goes on along the minus strand of JARBWK010000007.1, from coordinate 66,773,919 downwards.
AACAACAGCAGGGAGTGGGTATACATGAACTGGGAAAACACACTAAGTCAAGGTCTATCTGAATGAATAGACACGCAAGTACCAAAATATATCAATGTGATACAATCAAATACATGAAAGAAATGGATGAGTCATCCCACATCCAAATATCAAATACATATATCAAAGTTCAGTACACAAGGTATCAAGGTACAGTATACACAAATATGGAGAAATCACATAATCCTGGTGTAAAGTTCCATCATACATAAAGGCCACATGGGCGAATGAATTCACATCAAAAATACATGTATAGAGGCCGAGTAGGCAGGTAAATAAACATCAAAAGGTATATGAATAAAACAATTCCATCTGAGGACAGTACACATATATGAAACTCACTGTACAGTTCACAATAGCTCGCTGTGTATTGGGAACGCGGAGCAGAGGCTGTCCGGAGGCGTGGTCACGCGCTGTCCATCGTGCGCGCCTACACGGGGGTGTAGCGTGCTCGCCGTGATGCGGAAGTGATCGCCGTCCAGAAATTGTAGTTCTCCAATAGTAAGATAACTCAAATAAACAGTTGTAAATCCTCAAAATAACTCCAAAATATAGTTGCCAATATGGCATGCAAGCGAGTCCTCTACTATAAATCAGGAGGGCATCGGAACTGTGTCAAAGCCACTCGGGCCACAGTGAGAGAAAAAAGCCGCAAAAAGTGCAGTTTGAACAATTCAAACGGCACTTTTGCAGTCCCCCCCCCCAAATGTCCAGACTTTGAACTGGTGCTTGGCTGCTGTGTCGGACTGGATGAGAGCTAGCAAATTGAAACTTAATCCAGACAAGACAGAGGTCCTCCTGGTCAGTCGAAAGGCCGAACAGGGCATAGGATTACAGCCTGTGTTGGATGGGTTGCACTCCCCCGAAGACGCAGGTTCGCAGCTTGGGAGTGATCCTGGATTCATCGCTGAGCCTGGAACCCCAGGTCTCAGCGGTGGCCAGGGGAGCTTTTGCACAGTTAAGACTCTTGCGCCAGCTGCGCCCGTACCTTGGGAAGTCTGATCTGGCTATGGTCGTCCACGCTCTGGTCACATCCCGAATAGATTACTGCAACGCGCTCTACGTGGGGCTGCCTTTGAAGACAGTTTGGAAATTACAACTAGTCCAACAGGCGGCAGCCAGACTACTAACTGGAGCTACATACAGGGAGCATACCACACCCCTGTTGTGTCGGCTCCACTGGCTGCCTGTCCAATTCCGGGCTCAATTCAAAGTGCTAGTTTTGACTTTTAAAGCTCTATACGGTTCTGGCCCAGCTTACTTGTCCGAACGCATCTGCCGCTACGTCCCACCTCGTACTTTAAGATCATCCGGGGAGGCCCTGCTCTCGCTCCCGCCGGCTTCCCAGGTGCGGCTGGTGGAGACGAGGGAGAGGGCCTTCTCGGTGGTGGCTCCCCGTCTGTGGAGTGCGCTCCCTAACAACATACGATCAATTCCATCCCTCCTGACATTTAGGGAAAAGTGAAAGCCTGGATGTGGGTCCAGGCGTTCGCATAGTAGCACAGGACAGCACTTTAGTAGTTTTAATGGAAAGTTGGTAAATAGGGCTCAATGCTTTTATGGACGGAACACTTTTTTAACATAGGTGAATGCATAGGATGTGTGAACATAATTGTATTTTAATGTATTTTAGTGTCGAATGCTGGAGGGTTTTATATTGTGTTTTTATACTGCGATTGTGATGTAGGCATCAAATTGTGCCTTTTGGAAGCCGCTCTGAGTCCCCCCTCGGGGGTTGAGAAAAGCGGGGTAAAATGCCGTAAATAATAAATAAATATGTGGCCAGCATGACTGCTTGGAGCCCCATTACCTTCCCTCCAGAGCTGTACCTATTGATCTACTCACATTTGCATGTTTTTGAACTGCTAGATTGGCAGAAGCTGGGTCTAGCAGCAGGAGCTCACCCCGCTCCCTGGATTCGAACCACCAACCTTTTGGTCAGCAGGTTCAGCAGCTCAGCAGTTTAACCCGCTATACCACCAGAGGGCTCTGTTCTTCAGTGGAACCAGCAAAAAAAATCAAAGAAAATAACACTGTAAATAAAAAATAAGTTTTTATAATAAGAGTAAAGCAGTAAAATCATTTTACATTGTTAACTTTGTCTTTATTTGTCTTCATGTGCTTTAAATTATTGTAGAGTGTTCTCTCGCTACTACGCGGTTCACTTATTGTAGACTCGCTGTTTCACAGATTTCAAAAAATATTAATTTAAAATATATATCATGGTCTTTTCGCTGTTTTGTGGGGTTTTGCTACCACCGCTCTCCAAGGCCCTTTCCCTCCTCTGTTCTCCCTCCAGCCTTGAAGGGCCCTTCCTTCCTTCCCTTCCCTTCCCTTTATTTTAAGTTAAAAGTGTATAACTACTAAAATAATGTATAAATATTAAAATAAATAGAGCATCCCTACATCGCAGTTTTTCACTTATTGCAGGAGGTCCTGGAACCTAACCCCAGCAATAAGTGAGGGAACACTATAGAAATTGCTTTTAAAACAAAGAGCATTTCTATCATTCCTACAAAGCTATACTATTCTCAGATATAGACAATTCCAGTCTCAAGACACATAAAGCTCTGCTAGATATTTTCTAATCTCCTGTTGTTTTAGGACTTTAGGGGAGGAAAACTCCTTGGTTTAGGCAGGGAGGTCATTTAAATCAACATGAAGCAAAGTTTAAACATTGTTTTGGACTACATCTCCCAGAATCCTACAATCAGAGTAGCAGGTGTTTTCTCATGTTGGGTGCCATCAGGAACCAGAAAAGCTTTGAATCCTTCAAAAACCGCAGTTTCAGAGGAGAGGAAAACCCAGGTTGTACTTTAAGCCACTGAACCAGTTCCATTGCGCTTTAGACTGAACTGTAAATGTAACTTGTGCTTTTTTAGCAGGCTGGGAAGATATTGTTGAGATATTGTGAGTTTTCTGGGCTGTATGGCCATGTTCCAAAAGCATTCTCTCCTGAGGTTTCACCCACATCTATGGCGGGCATCCTCAGAGGTCAGCTAACGCCTCCCAACAAAGAATTCCCCCAGGTAGGAAGCAGCCAGGCTTTGAAGCTGCAAGGCTATTCAATGCTAATCAAGGTGGCTAATTGTAACATTCACACTTTCCTCAGACAGTTCTTTCTCCCACCTTAGACATTCCACAGAGATAAGATAGATATACCCCACTTGCCTAGCTTCCAACAGACCTCACAACCTCTGAGGATGCTTGTCATAGATGTGGAGAAAACGTCAGGAGAGAATGCTTCTGGGACATGGCCATACAGCCCGGAAAACTCAGAGCAACCCAGGGATTCTGGCCACGAAAGCCTTTGACAACACAGATATTGTTGAATTGCTCAGGATACAATGTAAAGGTTATGGAATGTTTGCCTGAAGTATTAATATTTAGCCTAGGTTTTCTAGGATAATTTACACCGCTAGAGGAATGAAGCAAGGTTGTCTTGCCATTGGTATCTCAAATATTTGATCACAGAAATTGCACAACATGTAAAGCCTTCCTGTGTCAAACCTGAATTTATTGCATTATGCTAATAATACAGTTCTGCTGTTGTCCTTGGTTTGCAGAGGGCTGAGATAGCTTTTGCGAAATGTTTGGGCAATACATCAGAATCTCAGCAAGTTCAGATACTTCTATAAAAATGATGTGACAAACAGGGAGGAAAAATTGTCATATACCAAACGAGCACTCGGAAAAGGAGGTGAAACTTTCTCACTACCCATTCTGTCATTTTTAAACAGGTGAATGTAAGATGAAAGTTTCCTCCTGTGTTGACCCCAGAATTTTTTGAAGTGATGCCTTTCATTCAGCAATACACTTGACTACGGCTGCATTAATGCAGTTTGATACTTTAATTGCTATGGTTGAATGCAATGGGTACCAGGTTTTTAGGTTTCTCTGTCAAAGAGAGCTGGTGCCTCACCAAACTACAAATCACAGGATTTCATAGCATTGACCTATGTCAGTTAGGAGCCCCCTGTGGCGCAATGGGTTAAACCCTTGTGCCAGTAGGACTGCTGACTGAAAGGTCGGTGGTTTGAATCCGGGGAGAGGGGTGAGCTCCTGTCTGTCAGCTCCAGCTTCTCTTGTGGGGACATGAGAGACATTGATTTATAATTTCTAGAAAACTCAAACCAGCATGATCAATAGCATGATGATTGGCTGGTTTGGGGAGTTTGGGGTCAAAACGAGTTCAAAGCCAGCCCAGGTCGGAGTAAGCTCCCGACTTTTTGTCTAGCTTGCTGTCAACCTTTGCAGCCCGAAAGACAGTTGTATCTTTCAAGTAGGAAATTTAGGTACCGATTTAACAAATTTTTGCCATAAAAATCTCCAGCAGCTTGCAAAAGAATGAGGAAGTTCTCCATCGGTGTCACAAGTAGACAGTGAAACAACAGCTCCCCAGTGGGCAGGATTCGAGCATATTCTCATGAAGCTGGAATGTTAAATAGCCTCTATGTGTCTGTCTGTCTACAGCATTGAATGTTTACCATGTATATGTGCATTGTAATCCGCCCTGAGTCCCCTGCGGGGTGAGAAGGGCAGAATATAAATACTGTAAATAAATAAAGCTGACTAGTATACTGGTAACATTGCTGCAGAACAATACACATTTTTAATAAACACTTTCAACGGTACTGAGTCCCGGTCTGAGTCCCTCTATGGAGATGGAGAAGATCGGGATATAAAAGTTTTAAATCAATCAATCAATACATGTTTTTGCTGGTATTTAACCTTTGTTATATATGGCTAGACCTTTTTAATTGAGGCATGATTGATATTGTCCCAGTACGAGGTTTAGATAGTCAGAGCATCTTGACTCAGAATGAAAGGTTTCCAGTGCATCCCTGTTTCAAGCAAATATTTCAGCTACGATCTGGGTTTGTTTTTTTCTTAAACAGAGGTGCCTAATTTTGTGTTTAGTTAGATCAGTGGTTCTCAGCCTGTGGGTCCCAAGATGTTTTGGCCTACAACTCCCAGAACTCCTTGTTGCAAATCCCCTTGTATCCCAAATTCTGAAATTGTGCTCTTAGTTACGCAGCAAGCAGAACAATGTGTTTACACAGTAGTTCAAACTGTACAAGCTTGTGGGTCAAGAGTTTTGAACAACTGTTTAATTTCTGAATTAGGGTCTAACGCAGTGGTTCTCAACCTGTGGGTCCCCAGATAGTTTGGCCTTCAACTCCCAGAAATTCTAACAGCTGGTTAAACTATTAGCCACCCTCTGTTTAAGAAACATCGTACCTGAAAGATTTGTCTGCTTGAAACAGGGATGCACTGGAAACCTTTCATTCCGAGTCAAGACGCTCTGACTGTCTGAACATCATACTGGGGCAAGATCAATCATGCCTCAATTAAAAAATGAGGGAGCAGCACTCATTAATTTAGGTGTCTAGTTTGGTCAGTACTAACAAGACTTAAGCTTTGGTATAATAAAATGATCACAAATCCTTCTAACTTTGGGACTTCATTTCTCCTTTCTCTTTGTTTCTTTGAAAATAGTTTTGAAATTCATAAATGTTATGTTCTTCCAATCCCCGTTTTAAAAGTGGACTTGCATTTCTGTCAGCCAAGTTTGAGGCTGTACAGACTCCACAACGCTCATACAGAAAAGGCAGAGATACAGTAAATATTTTGAGTTTATTCCAGAACAATTTCTGTGTAACTAATGAAAGTATTATAAGTAAATGACATTATACATAAAACATACAGTTGATTAAAACGGGAGAAATAAAAACATGACATCAAATAGCATTGTTCTTGAATTTCCTTTTCTTGCTTCATTAAAAAAGCATAATCAGCAAACAGGCACTAGAAGTTCACATGTTGAATTCCAGAAAGCAGAAAGAATCAGAGGAATTCAAGACAAAGGAGAAGGGTGGTTATGAGTTGCACCAAAATGCATGGATTACAATTGGAGATGTGCCACTGTGTTTTCCTTGAACATTTATATAAGCAATGGAAATCAAAGATCCAGATTTCCTTTGTTTCCCAGCAGAGCTTAGAAAAAAGGACACACAGACATCAACCCTAGAAACAACAAAAATGGAAAGGAAAACAAACAACACCGTATAAGATAATTCTATGTGAAGGCAAAGATGGCAAGTTATTTATTATATTGGCAAGAGAAATTGAAATAATTCATCCAAAAAAGCATTAAGTATTGAAGAAATGTTGCTTATACTAATTCACAGACAAACCATGTGTCCATTTTCACAAACAGCTTGATAGTATCATACAGATAATTAATGAACATGATGATATAAAAGGAAAAATACTCTGTTGCATTTAAAAACAGTTGCATTAAAGGCATCATTAAAAGTGCACTGCAGAAGCAGCTTTGACTTTGATAAAAAGAGGTGGTATTTCTTTTTTAAGGTGATCTCAGATACTGTCCTGATGTGGTTAGTGATGCATACTTGGCTCTCTTTTCCCAAACAGTTTTGTCCCATTACAGCTTCTCCGTAGGATGTTTACTCGGAAATATAGAAACGATACATAAGGACGGCAATAATCGCTGCTATTGCAGGAATCACCCAGTTGGTCCATATACTAGAAGAAATAGAAAATTACTTCAATACAACACCTACTTGCTTTAAAATGACAGACTACAGAAAACTAAACTTTTAATAATATTTTCATCTGAGAAACAGCAGCAGATCAAACAGGCTTATTACCACACTTTGAGCCAAGCACAATGAAACTATAATGCTGAGTAATAAAATAAATGCTTGGCATGGTTATTGCTAAATCATAATGAACATTTAGTGAAATGTGAATTAAGAAATTTTATTATTTGTCATTTATTTGTCACGTTTCTATACTGCCCCTCTCAGCCCGAAGGCGACTCGGGACGGTTTACACAGGCAGCCTTTGAGCCTACAATTCTCATAGAAGCTATGCACATTTTACTGAGCTGCCTAACTGGTTCTTTTGCAAACCGATAGAAAGCTTTTTTTTTTCTTCCAGGTAATAGCGATCAGAGAAATTATTGTTCAAATGTCTCATAAGCAAGGCCCAAATGTATGAAGTTTGAATCACCCTCAATTTAACACAAAAGATTCACAAGCACAAGCAAGTCCACAGTTGCTACCAGTATTATACTCTCACCTTCACTGAAAAAATATTACTGGAGTGTAAGCCAAAGTGGACTTTGCCAGTCTCCCAGGTCACATAACCTGAGACACTGCTCTAGACTATACGCACGAGATCTTTGTGGCCAATGTGCTATATTTTAAAGGATCATTTGAGCTGCTTAATCAGCATACATAAACACATATCATAATACCAAGCTTCAATGTTAATTCAAATGGAATAAAGTTTATTGCTTTTGGCCAAAGGCCGTTGCAAGTCCAAAATAACAAAATAGCACACACACAAAACAATACATATGAAATTTACATAGGGCCGATAGACAATAAAAGGTTACAAATTACTTATACTAATATTAATTCTATACTAATATTAATTCTACAGATTCAAGGCAACAGTAATACTTTTTTTAAAAAAGTAAGTAAGCACATGTAATATATATATAGGTGAGTCAAAGGAAAGACATACTGTACCTGGAACTAGATTCCACGGTGGTAATGTAAGTATCCTGAAAAACAAGGGTCCAAATTAGTGAAACGTTTTAAACTTGTCATAAACCACCTCATGCAATGATTGGCTTGGCATTTTCACCTGTAGTTCCCTGACGTCAAATCATAGAATCACAGAATTGGAAGAGATCTCGTGAGCCATCCAGTCCAACCCCCTGCCAAGAAGCAGGAAAAAAGCACCAACAGATGGCCATCAAGCCTCTGCTTAAAAGCTACCAAAGGAGGAGCCTCCACCAAACTCCGGGGCAGAGAGTTCCATTGCTGAACAGCTCTCATAGTTAGGAAGTTCTTCCTAATGTTTAAGTGGAATCTCATTTCCTGTCGTTTGAAGCCATTGCTCCACATCCTAGTCTCAAGGGCAGCAGAAAACAAGCCTGCTGCGTTTCCCCCTACACCTTCTCCTCACATATTTATACATGGCCTTCATCATGTCTCCTCTTAGCCTTCTCTTCTGCAAGCTAAACATGCCAACTCTTGAAGCCGCTCCTCATAGGACTTGTTCTCCAGACCCTTGATCATTTTAGTTGCCCTTCTCTGGACACATTCCAGCCTGTCAACATCTCCCTTCAATTGCAGTGCCCAAATTACCTTTGATAACCTGTAGTGTCTCAACTCTCTTTCAGTTTAGGTTATCATTGATTATACAACCCAACAACAACAAAAATTGCGTTGTGCCTTGTTTTTTAGGCCTGTTCCTGAGGTTTTTTGGAGCACTGGTTCAAAAAATTAAATGGAATAGACTGTATCAGTTCTAGTTGTTAGTTATGGTTATCATGGTTTTCTACGGGCAAGCTGATGGTGACTGGTGTATGGCATATATTCTGTATCTCAAAAATTAGAGCTGAGAGAAGAATGTTTTTATAGGATGTGCTACTGTTTTGCTCCTATCATATTGTTATTCATTTTACAGATGAGGATTATGATTGCCTGTTAAAGCCTTGAGAAAGCGAGATATATCACTGTTTGGCGAAACCGATTATATTGGCCAATGGGAAATGTAACACTCTCACGCTGTTCCGTCGGCTTTTTGGTCTCCTCCGGGATTATTACCCGTTGACTGTACTATTTTCCGCCTCATCTGGCTGCCAACTATATTTTGTATGAACTTTCCAAATCCCTTTGGAGTACCGACTAGTACAGGGGTGGGCAATACCTTCCCAGAAATCCTGGCTAGGATTGCTGGGAGTAATGGACTGATTTATTTTGGATTATATGGACTCTATTCTTTGCGATGATTGGGACTATATTCCCCTAGAATTGGATTATAATCTGGACTTTGTAGCACCATATGAGACTTTTACGGACTACTTTTCGATGCAGTATGGTATTGTACTTGTAGCACCCATGGGCCCGTTCGTGCCACTGGGGTGTGAGCGCCCCGGGGTCCCGGTGGCATTGGAACCCGCACAGGCTGGAGGGACTCGGAGGATGAGTTGGAAGGCCCAGAGCAAGATTGGTCCGCAGTGCCTTTGCCCAATTCGCCTGTAGAGAGTTTAGCCTGGGATCTTGAGTGGGAGCGTTCTCTCGGGAAGGAGCAGGCCAGGTGGACATGGGAGGCAGCGAAACAGATAGTTATGAATTCCCAAACGGCCGAGGTTCCCAAGAGTTGGCCGAGCAGCAGATGGAGGCTAGCGGCTGGGAATCTCCGGGGGAGGCTGCTTCTCAAGAAGATAGCGATACTGAACTGGCAGAGCGGGGCCGTTCTCATAACAGGCGTAGGGACATAGAGGAGGGCAGGAGGAGCTGGCATCTGTCCCTAGACCGTCGCCGTTCGGAAAGTAGAGACTGGAGACGCCGGGCCCTAGATCGTCGGGGTTCCAGGCTGAGGGATTGAGAACGGCCCCGTGGGAACTGATCCTCAGTTCTCCGGCCACATCTGATCTGAAGGGTGTGAAGCGGAGTGAATCCTGGAGCCTAGTTTGGCTCGCCTTGGACTAAGACCTTGCCTTGCATCTAATTCGCATTGGTGCGAATTCCTTGTTTTGATTCGGAGTGAATCCGGGAGCCTTGCCAAGCTTTGACCATTTGCTTTTGCTACTACCTTTTGGAACTTTGCTAATCTTACTGAACTGCAGCTTCGTGCTGATTGCTTCATTCTATGAACTTTATAAGTGAATTGCATTTTTGGATTTGTTTTACTTAATAAACATAGTTAGCCTTCGCTACGTCTCCGTGTGTGTGTTAAAGGGGCAGCTCTAAGTCGGTGATTGTGACAGTTGGCCGGAGAACTCCTCGAACCCCTTTTCGCACCACGGGACGTACCAGGAACCGCCGGCAGCGCATCCAGGCTCCCATCGTCCCCACTGTCGCCATGGCCAACCTGACGGATCAGCAGGTGGTGGCGTTGCAGCACCCCAACCCCCGCACTCCCTTCATCGTGCAGGCTGACGCTTCTGATGTAGCAGTGGGAGCGATCCTGCTGCAACCACAGGGGACGGACTTGTTGCCCTGCGCCTACTACTCCCGGCAGCTCACGGCGCCGGAAAAGAACTATACCATTTGGGAGAAGGAGCTCCTGGCCATCAAGGTGGCGTTTGAAGTCTGGAGACACCTCCTGGAAGGGCCAAATTCCGGTGGAAGTTCACACCGACCACCGAATTTGGAGCACTTGAAGTCCCAGCGTAAATTGAACCAGAGGCAACAGAGATGGTCCCTGTTCTTTGAGCGTTTCAATTTCCGCATTCACTATGTGACCCCCAAGCAGACCAAGCAAGCTGATGCGCTGTCCCGGAAGCCGGAGTATGTCCGCGGGGGGGAAGGCCTCCCCGAGCAGCCTCTGCTCAAAGCGGAGAACTTTGCAGCCGCTCGACGGCTCCCGCTGGCTCCGGCGGCCCCGCTGGCCCTGTGGATAAGCGGCCGTTGAGCGTGCGGGTTCAGGCCCGCCAGCGGGATGACCCTTGGTGCGCGAGCAGCTGACCAAGGGGGTGCAGGCCCCGTTTCAGGTGAGAAACGGGGTGCTCTATCACCGTGACTCTGTTTATGTGTCTCCGGGCCCGGAGCGGGGGGACATTCTACGGCTTTGCCATGACACCAAGGCGGCAGGACATTTTGGCCTCTTTAAGACTTTGCAGCTGGTCCTCCGGGACTTTTGGTGGCTTAAAGTGCGGAGGGATGTGGAGGACTATGTGGGATCTTGCCCCGTGTGTCACCGGGCTAAGAACCAGGGGGGTAAGCCGGCCGGTTTGCTCCAGCCCCTCCCCACCCCCACCGCCCCCTGGAAAATGATTTCGGCTGATTTCATCACCGATCTCCCCAAGTCCAAGGGCTTCACCACGATCCTGGTTGTGGTGGATTGTTTCACCAAGATGGGACACTTCATCCCCTGTGTGGGGGTGCCTACTGCCAGGGAGACTGCTGATATGTTTGTGCAACATGTGTTTCGGCTGCATGGACTTCCGCAGAGTTTGGTGACGGACCGGGGCACCCAATTCACTTCCCAGTTCTGGAAGGCTGTCCAGAAGCTGCTGGGGATTGATGTGCGGATGTCCACGGCTCACCACCCGCAGACCGATGGGCAAACCGAAAGGGTTAATGCCACTTTGGAGCAGTACCTGCGCTGCTATGTCAACTATCAGCAAACCAACTGGGCGTCCTTGTTGTCTTTGGCAGAGTTTGCCTACAACAATGCGGCGCAGGGAATCCATCAAAGAGACTCCTTTCTTTGCTAACTATGGACACCACCCTTGGTTCTACCCGCCGGTGGACCCGGCTGGGGACGTTTCGGAGGCTAAGGATTGGCTCCGGGAGCTCACTGCGCTTCAAGACTTGCTACGTACTCAATTGGACCAGGCGAAGGCCGACTACAAGCGGATGGCTGATCGGCGGCGTCAGGAGGGTCCTGAGATCCTGGGGGGGGATAAAGTTTGGCTGTCCTCCAAGAATCTGCCTACGCAGCGCCCCAGCCGCAAGTTGGATGCGCGGTTTGTGGGACCTTACAAAGTCCTGGCGAAGGTGGGGCCTGTTTCCTTCAAACTACAGCTCCCGGACATGAAGCTCCACCCGGTTTCATCGTTCGTTGCTCCGCCCGGCGAAGGGGGTGCGGCCTGACGTGACGCAGCCGCCTCCTCCCCCTGTGATGCGGGAGGGCGGAGAGGAGGTCGAGGTGCAGGACATCTTGGATGCCCGCCTCCGTTACAGGAAGTTGGAGTACTTCATTGACTGGAAAGGTTTTGGCCCGGAAGAACGTGCTTGGGTCAAGGCCCGCGATGTGCACGCGCCGGAGTTGGTGGCTCGTTTCCACCGCAAGTATCCTGACAAGCCCAAGCCCGGGGGCGGCCCAGGGGGGGCCCTGAGGGGGGGGATAGTGTAGCACCCATGGGCCCGTTCGTGCCACTGGGGGGGGGGGTGAGGCGCCGGGGGTCCCGGTGGCATTGGAACCCGCACAGGCTGGAGGGGACTCGGAGGATGAGTTGGAAGGCCCAGAGCAAGATTGGTCCGCAGTGCCTTTGCCCAATTCACCTGTAGAGAGTTTAGCCTGGGATCTTGAGTGGGAGCGTTCTCTCGGGGAAGGAGCAGGCCAGGTGGACATGGGAGGCAGCGAAACAGATAGTTATGAATTCCCAAACGGCCGAGGTTCCCAAGAGTTGGCCGAGCAGCAGATGGAGGCTAGCGGCTGGGAATCTCCGGGGAGGCTGCTTCTCAAGAAGATAGCGATACTGAACTGGCAGAGCGGGGCCGTTCTCATAACAGGCGTAGGGACATAGAGGAGGGCAGGAGGAGCTGGCATCTGTCCCTAGACCGTCGCCGTTCGGAAAGTAGAGACTGGAGACGCCGGGCCCTAGATCGTCGGGGTTCCAGGCCGAGGATTAAAACGGCCCGTGGGAACTGATCCTCAGTTCTCCGGCCACATCTGATCTGAAGGGTGTGAAGCGGAGTGAATCCTGGAGCCTAGTTTGGCTCGCCTTGGACTAAGACCTTGCCTTGCATCTAATTCGCATTGGTGCGAATTCCTTGTTTTGATCCGGGTGAATCCGGGAGCCTTGCCAAGCTTTGACCATTTGCTTTTGCTACTACCTTTTGGAACTTTGCTAATCTTACTGAACTGCAGCTTCGTGCTGATTGCTTCATTCTATGAACTTTATAAGTGAATTGCATTTTTGGATTTGTTTTACTTAATAAACATAGTTAGCCTTCGCTACGTCTCCGTGTGTGTGTTAAAGGGGCAGCTCTAAGTCGGTGATTGTGACAGTACTCCTAACTTCTCTATAATTGTTGATTATATATTGCATATTTTTCCACTTTGAGCGTCAGTGTTTCTTTTAGGAATCAGCAGGCCAAATATATCCAGAAACAGGTCCAACATTTGAGGCACCAAAATGTGTGTTGACCAGTGCTAGCAGTACTCTCTTGCTAGTACAGAGCTTTACTTTATACTCACTGAATACTGCTAAGGGTTTCTTAACATGGATATTGCTTTATTGAAATGTGAAATGTGCAGAGGATTTAGTGGAATGGAAACTGGCAAGGACAGAAAACCAACCACTCTCCCTGCCACGTTTAAAGCAAATGAAATCTAGCCACTGCTCAAAGTCCTCTCTAGACTCATGAATTTGTCATACCAAATTCTGATTACTAACAATAACCTTTGAAGCATTTCCATTTATAAAACTAGAAGGCAAACCTGAATGCGCTCAATTTACTTGCTAACTAGAATAATCCCGCCACGTGGAACAAGAACTCTAGAACAAGAAAGAAGCAGATGCTAAGTAATGCACTCCAAAACCCATTCAGAAGACAAAAAAATGTGCCTTTGTACAATAATCCTCACTATAAAACTAGTAAAACTAGTACCTGTGGGCTTTCTCACTTCAAAATGTAAATGTCAGAATTATTATTAGTATTATATCCTGCTTTTTCTCTCTCAAAAGAGACCCAAGCACCTTCTCAATACTAAAACAGAAACACCAGCTTTCGTTAAATGTAATTCAGCATTAGAAACTAGCTGGGCTTCACTGAATCTAGAAGGGCCAGCTTTAGTATAGCAGATTAAACCACCAGCTGTAGTCAATCTTGTCAGTCGAAAGGCTAAGTTTGAAGCCAGGCCAGGTTGAGCTCCTGGCCTTTAGCCCAGCTTCCACCTACCTAGTGATTCGAAAGCAAATGTGATTAGATAAATAGATACCGCTTCAAAAAGAAGCGGGGAGGTATTCTGAGGCACCCAGAAGGAATGCTGGCAATTCCTTATGAACAAACTCTTCGGCAGAGAGATGGAGCAACAACACCCCCCCACTGGCTGGAACCAAGCACAATGCCTTCCGAGATGCAGAAAGATGGGGAAAAGCCAATATATCTCTTATCTATGTATAATTGTCTGTCTAGTTGTGTATAAAACAACATTGAATGTTTTCCATATATGTATGTTCTGTGATCCATCCTGAGTCCCCTTCCAGGTGAGAAGGGCGGAGTATAAATACTGGAAATAAATAAATACAGAAAGCATTCTGTAATTCCTTTGAGGTCTACCTCTATTGTGATTCTAATCTTTTAGTTACTGCTTAGAGGACAGCTTCCTTTGAGTGTCTCTTCTCCACCAACTACAAGGGAAGATTACATGTTTTGTTAACACAAGGCTTAAGATTTAATCCATGGTATCCCTAAATGTAAATTATTTGCAATATTATCTATGAAAGTACCTCTGTTTGAGGCTTTTGAAGTCTAATGCCAAACAAAATAGATAAACTAGACCAATAGTGTGCCGGAGTGTGAGTGAGAGGGCTAACTGAGACACATTCACTTCTTTTGTCTCAATTCACCTCTCCATCGGTGAACTAGCAATCTGCTTAACCACACAAACATGAACATAAATCCACAACCATCTTACAGCCGATCCTGGCAGTTCTTATCTTTATTGCAGCAATTTACAGCTATATTATCAAGCATTGCAGGAGAAACTCATACACATGTTCGGCTAGATTGATGGCGACGACCAAAGAAAAACTATCAGTAAACTTGTAAACGCCCACATTCTACAATAGTGACTTATGGCCGGTTAACTCTGCGGAAGCTACAAAGTGTCACTCTAGCAATTAATCTTACTCTATGCATTTAGCCATTACTCTACTGGAAAGCTGCATACACTAGCTTTAACTAATATTTGAAAATTTCACACACCACACACACACACGTCTGACATAGTGCAACTTAGTATAAGATACTATTAGACAATTACATGACAGGTATTGTGGTGTGCACATCCTACAGTAATCTGGAGATTACCTTTAAGATAGTGCACATAATTTTCCAGTGTGATATGGTTTAGTTTAAAATTAACACACAAAGAGAAGAAAGATTCCAAGGATTACTATTACACATGCAAACCTATAAAGCTTATCAAAGTAAATGGAGCAATATTTGCCCTTTGTTCTTCTACAACCAAATACAAAAGAACTGATACACTTTAAATTGTTTCCAACCTTGCTTTTCTCCTTTCCAAAACATCCATTATTTCATGATTTCTCTAAGTAAGTTCACAACTTTCCTTGGCTTTATGGAGGACGGTTCTAGACTTATTTATTTATTTATTAACTTTTTTGTACCCTGCCACCATCTCCCCAAGGGGACTCGGGGCTGCTTACATGAGGCCACGGCCATCAATACAATAAACACAAAATAACACAAGAGCACAACAGAAAATTAAAAATAAAATAACTTACAATACAAAACCAATATAAATAAAACGACACAGCAATATGAAATCAAAACATTAAGACACTAAAGACAATCACCGTGGGCAGGGCCAAAACCAAAGATTTAAAATTTTAAAACACTGGGAGATAGGGCAATGTAAAGTATCATAGAGGGAATCTGGGGAATGAGGTAGGATTTAATTGCACAACCAAAAAATAAAGTGCTTCTGGGGACATTTTATGCAGAGTTTGGTCAGGGATTATCATACATTCAGTTGCTGAAGGCACACTGGAACAGCCAAGTTTTCAGGCTCCTCCTGAAGATTGCCAGGGTGGGGGCTTGCCTAATATCACTTCACTCTAGTACCCTGCTTTGGAAGTGAAAATTTCATTTTTTAGGTGTGAACAACCTGGTTTTTTTTACTGTGAGAAATAAGAATACTATATAATTTATTAAAGCCTGTGTCTTGTGGATTCTTGCACAATGTTCACAAACAATACTGACAACCGCCCTCCCGCCTCCAATATAACAAAGCAACTTCCAAGATTGCTAATCTAGAAACCAGACTAGATTGGAAAGTAATCTGAAGGTTTTCAATTATGCAACTGTTGCAAAACACCAATTGCAAAATGTTTACAACCCAAAGCCAGAGAAAATCAAGGAGTAGTCAACACTTGCACTTCCAAAAGCCTCTAATTAAAGCAGAGAGTGAACGAGAAAGATTAATCTGAACTATAAATCCAAACCACAGCCTTCTCATATACTGAATCTGGAGTCCTTATGAAACAGTAAGCCTGTAGTAATTTTCTCACTCTCTTTCATTTAATATTCGAGGGTGCTTGGACTTTGCTAAACTCTTCCTGCATGTTGCCCTTTTGAAATGCATTCCAAGTATGTTGGGATAATACAAGCAAAAAGAGATGTTATTAATTATGTCAGATTGAGGTTTTGCTTACCGTTGGTTTCTTAATTTTATCCAAATCATCCTGAAAGACACAAAACACAGTGATAAATAACAGGATGCCAAATGTTTAAAATTACTAAATGCAAAGCACTGTTCAAACATTACTTGCCAAATTTACGGAACAGAAAAATGCCTATCCCATCACTCTCTTTCATACAGAAATAAATCTGTCACCCACAAGGTGCCTTCCCAAAGGAAACAGATTCCTGATAAATTTTTGGTAAAACAATATGCTTTAATTGGTTTATTACAGAATCTGTAGTTTCTGATATCCCCCCCCCCCCAAAAAAAACCCAGATCACTTTTCAAATGGCAAAGAGTAAGAAACACCTGCCAAGGCAGCATGTACTGACCTTTTGCTAAGTTAGAAATGAAAAATGTTGGGAGACCCGGCGGGCAAAGATGGCGGCAGGACGGACACTCTGAGGCTCCTCAGAGTGCCAACTGTCTCCTCGACCGGAGGGCGATTTGCGCCCCCTCCCAGAGACGAAGCCACGTCTAAAGGGATCGCGAAGCCGTAGGGAAGGTGCCGCTGACTCCAGGGATCGCCCTCTCCTCAAGAGGGGGAGATCGAGTGAGTCCGGCCTTCAGCCGAGGCGGCAAGCGGGTCGAGGGACGGGAAGCGGGGGACGACCCGCAGTAACTGCCAACCCAGCCCAGCCCACCAAGATCGGGGCCAAAAGAGGAAGAAGAGACGGGCACGAACAAAAGTGAGTGCTGGGGAAGTCAGCACACATATTAAGGGGGCGGTGGAGATCGCGCCAAAAGGAAGGCCTGTCCCTCCCATGATCACATGAACCCCGATATAAGAGAGACAGAGAGGTAGAGCGAGGACGAGCAGCAGGGACCCCAACAGCCCCACGGAAGCCCCCACACTCAGGGGATCGGGCCCCCAACAAAAGAGGCACAAAGGCCCAGCAAGCAGGCCACACAGAGGGGCAGTCAACCATCCCTGGCAAAGGCAGAGGGAATGGGAGGAAAAGAGCTACAGGGCGCCAAAATGGCGGATGAGCTCTCACAGTCCTAGGAGCAGGGGAAGAAGAAGAGCTTTTTTTGGCGGGAGCGCCATCTTGGGAGAGGAAAAAGACATTTTCCAATAGTAAAACAGGGAACAGCACAACTGACAATAGAATTCTGTCGGCACTGCATGAACGGACCTCAAGAGCAAAAAGAGCGGAGGATAATGCAAGAAGAGGGACCAGAGGAGGAAGGAATAACTTTGAGGACATCCTTGCAGAACTGCGAAAAATAGGGAAGCTCAAGACGGATACCTATGGAAGATGGATTCCATAATGTCTCGGCAAGAAAAGCAAATGGGAACGATCCGGGAGCACTCCCAACGTGCAAAAACAGAACCAACCGAAGAGGCGTTCCCCACAATGCCAGAGCTGCTGACCTTCTATGATGATGGAAAGGACGCACCCCAGGTCAAGGGGAAAACGCAACAATACATGAAGGTAGAGAGAAGAGAGGGAAGGAGAATACAAAACCGCAAGAAATATCAGAAGAAAGAGGACCTCACTCCAAAAATAGGGAGGAAGTTTTACTGGAAGTTGCAAGAATGACTTCGAGGGCCTTAAAACTTCTGCCCCCCAAATAAGAGAAGAGGGGAAAAACCAAGAGGCCGCTGCAACACCCAAAAGCCCCATCCTGGATACAGATAAGAACGAAAACAAAAAGACTGGGACGCAGCCCAATAGGAAGAGAAGCTGGACGAGAACAACCCAGCAAGGAAGAAAGAAAAACCTAAAGAAAAATTGCCCCTACTCTCTAGAGGCGTATTTTAGGCCTACGAGATGTGGCATCCTGGGGATGGATATAAAAGGCCTCGAATCTCCTAAAGAGAACGGTTAGAAAGGAAGCCGAGGAAAACGAAAGGTACAGATCCAGCTACACTAAAAGATAAGGAACGGACAATGGACACCAAATACTGGAAAGATTTTGAAGGCTAAGGGAAAAGAGTTTTTTTTTTAAGGACAAAACCTAAAAACAACAGATTGCTTTTATACCAAGAGGGTTATGAAGACCCGTCTCTGGAAAAAAGAAGGAAAAAGAGCCTAAAAAGATGACTTGTAAAAAGAAATGTCCAGCTTAACAAGGAGAGAGACTGTACGAGAAAAACAAGAAGCACCCATGAACAAGGAACTTAGAAGAAAACAAGTTACCCCTATCTCTATCTTTTCTCATCACCCTTACCCATTACTATCCTTCCCAGATCCCGGACCAAACAACCTCCCTCACCGCCCCGAACCCTTACCCTTCCTACCCCCATCCCTCCCTATACCCTCAATCCGCCCTACCCCAAAACCATCCCCCCTTTTTCATCTGTATGTATTCAAAACTTTCAATAAAAAAATAATAAAAAATTAATAAAAAAAAGAAATGAAAAATGTTATTGCTAAAGGAGTAAAACAAATTTATAATTCTTCCTGAAAAAAGGACAAGGTAAGCCCCCATTTGATCTGGCTTACCCCCTCCACAAGAGAACATCTGTTCAAACACCAAAAGTATTGTATTTAGCTTAAGAATGTTTCCATTAATGCCAGGGTCTGGTGAATGAACCCCTTGAGAATGAATGGTAATGCAAGTAACTTTTGAGGAATCCTGGGACCACATTCATAGTTCCGGTACATTTTAAGTAAATTGGACACATTTGCTGTCCTATCTTTGGAGTGCAACACATGATTTAGATCAGTGGTTCTCAACCTTCCTAATGTTCGACCCCTTAATACAGCTCCTCATGTTGTCGTGACCCTCAACCATGAAATTATTTTTGTTGCTACTTCAGAACAGCAATTGTGCTAGTATTATGAACTGTAATGTAAATATCTGATATGCATTTTTTTCCTTTCACTGGATCAAACTTGGCACAGATACTAAGTATGTCCAAATGTGAACACTGGTGGGGTTTGGGGAAAATAGAGCTTGACATTTGGGGGTTGTAGTTGCTGGGATTTATAGTTCACCTACAATCAAAGAGGACCAGGCTGTGGTGCAGCTACTTAGTAGCCAGCTGCATTAAATCACTACTGACCAAGAGGTCATGAGTTCGAAGCCAGCCCGGGTTGGAGTCAGCTCCTGACCATTAATAGTCTAGCTTGCTGTTGACCTATGCAGCCCAAAAGACAGTTGCATCTGTCAAGTAGGAAATTTAGGTACTGCTTTATGCAGGGAAGCTAATTTAACTAATTTACACCATAAACCCTTCCAGCAGCATGCAGAAGAATGAGGAAGAACTCCATCAAAGACCCAATGTCAGAAGTGGATGGTGAAGCAGTAGCTCCCCCTGTGGCTGGAACTGAGCATAATCTCATGAAGCCGGAAAAAGCTGGAATGTTAAATTGCCTCTGTGTCTGTCTATATATGTTGTATGTATAAATGGCATTGAATGTTTGCTATGTATATGTGCATTGTAATCCACCCTTCAGTGTCCTGCAAGGTGAGAAGGGCGGAATAGAAATACTGTAAATAAATAAATAAAAATTAGTTCACCTGCAATCAAAGAGCATTCTGAACCCCAGCAATGATACAAATGGGCCAAACTTCCCACACAAAACCTCCATGCCCAACAGAAAATACTATGTTTTCTGATGGTCTTTGGCAACCCCTCTGACACCCCCTTGTGACTCCCCTCCCAGAGGTTCCGATCCCAGGTTGAGAAACGTTGATTTAGATTTACATACTCATTTAGTGATTGGCTTGATATTCCGTCATTTCCCCAGAACTAGGACTCAAATATATGTGTAAAGCAAGACAGAAACACTTGGAGGAAGGAAGAGCGTACAAAGAGAAATTTGGTATCTTCTAAGACAAAACTTTTATTTATAAAATTTGGTACCTGTCCTGATTTCCTATTCTAGTTATTTGCACTGTTATTTTACAGTTCCATTCTCATTGAGAGAATGAACACATAACCAATTAAAAAAAATTAAAAGCATCACTTTGTTTGAGACAAGCACTAATAAATTTGATGATGACTGGATTATATGTTTGTAATGTGCCATGTCCACTGATGGTGCTATGTATGTAAAACAATAATTGTAGAATGTCTGTCTTATATTTATTCATGGACATATAAAAACTATGCAAAGTGGGCAAGAAACATAAAAATATTATTCTTCAGGACAGTGTACTCACTGGATGAAGTTCTCCTATAATGAAAGTATCTGAGAGCGTCCTGGCATCTGTGGAATGGCCAACATCCTCAAAACTTTCTGTAGCATCTCCTCCTGCTTGTTCCCTTAGTACTTCTTCACCACCTGGGTGCTGTAAGAAAACAGTATATAAATATAGCAGTCTCTTTCTTATTTATTTTTTCATTTCTTTAGTTTCCTACGTACTGACAAAGTCAGTACTCTTACAGTCAACATTCACAAAAGTATGTCTTTATTTACCGCACTTCTCAACCCCAAAGGGGACTCAGGGCAGCCTTACAAAGGCAGCAATTTGATGCCACAACACAAACGGGGAAACCGTGTCAACAGTACCAAGTAAACACACGGAACAATATTAGTGGTTACTAATGCCTCCTGTACACATATCATCGATAAATAAACAACACATTAAAACATTAAAAACCAACCAGTTAAAATATCACATTAAACAACAATGTAAAATCACAGAATCCAAGTAAGAACAGCATCACAAAAAGGAAAATTGCTGAAGGTCTCTCAACATATAATTTAGAATAAACATTCTGCATAATTTAGATCCCATTCCTCTCCATTCAATTCATACCAAAGCAAACTGGTAGGTTTTAGTTCAAGGGAGACTAAAAGTAACCCAAGGGAATAATAAAGGAGCGAAGTGAAACACAAATTTCCAGTGTCATGTTGCAGCAGGGGCCTCTGTCTTCAGCACCTCCCAACACAAACAGAGCATGAGTATGGCAATCTTCCAAACCATACTTTTCACAGAAACAACATATAGTCTAGATCGGTTTTTCTCAACCTTCCTAATGTTTCAACCCCTTAACAAAGTTCCTCATGTTGTAGTGACACAAAATTATTTTTGTTGCTACTTCATAACTGTAACTTTTTTATTGTTATGAATTGTAATGTAAAAATCTGTTATGCAGGATGTATTTTCATTCACTGGACCACATTTGGCACAAATACCCAATACGCCAAAATCTGAATCAGTCAAAGAGCATTCTGAATGCCACCAAAAATGGAATTGAACCAAACTTGGCACTCACAACTCCCATGACCAACAGAAAATACTGGAATGGTTTGGTGGGCATTGACCTTGAGTTTTGGAATGGTAGTTCACCTACATCCAGAACACTGTGGACTCACAGAATGATAGGTCTGGACCAAACTCAATATGCCCAAATGTAAACACTGGTGGAGTTTGGGGGAAATAGACCTTGATATTTGGGAGTTGTAGTTGCTGGGATTTATAGTTCACCTACAATCAGAGAGCATTCTGAACCCCACCGATTATAGAATTGGGCCAAATTTCCCATACAGAACCCCCATGCCTTGAAAGAACTCACTGGTGCGAGCCTCCCTTCAACTCGCATGCTCTCCTTCACCCGCTCACCACGCTGCCATGCGCCAGGCACACCTGCTCTCCCCTCACTGCTTGGAGTTTCAGAAAACGTCCTCCCCTTGGCTGAGGGGCCAACCAATCACAGCGGAGAAAGGCTTTTGGTGGGAGGATTTGCCATCTGTTTCCAAAAAGGAAGAGAAGGACAGAAGGAGAGATCTTCGACTATCTCTGCCAAAGGGGTTCCTAAGACCATCAGAAATATATGTCTATCAAATAAGTGTTGTTTTAATTCATAGAAAAAAAAGAAAGAAATGTATGTTTTCTAATTATCTTTGGTGACACCTCGGAAATGCCCCCATGACCGCCCCAGGGGTCCCGACCCCCAGGTTGAGAAATGCTTGTCTACATATTCTTTTAAAAACACTAAATACTATTGTTTCATTATAGTGAAATTGATGAGCTTTCAATGTTTCTTCCATACATAAAGTTCTTGGGTTAAGATAGTGCAAGTGCTTATGCACAGTGACTAAGCAAAAATATGGAGAGCAACGATTACACATGGTCACCAAGCCAAAATAAGGATAAGAGAGTGCATGTAAAAGAGAGATTATGCAAGAGAGAGAGCAAGTACAACCCACAAATCCTGCCCTTGAATCTGTTCTGATAAGTAACCAAGCAAATAAATGGAGCCAAGTTCATAGGCAACAACCAAAGTCTAGTACTTTGAGATTTGAACTGTCTTTAGCCAAAGGAACCTACAAACAGGTTCAACAGCAAAGTTCACTTACATAATACTAGAGGAGGGGATGAATCCAACCTTTAAAAACTAGTTTGAATACAGGACAGAAGTAAACAGCTACAGCTTAAAGACATTTCATGCAATGGACTCTTTATGAAGACTGTGTGAACTTCACATCCCAGAATAAATTAGGGAAATATTTTGTATTGTGACACAATTTATTTTGCTCTCATAGATCTCAAGGGGCTATGGGTGAATCATCACCATATTTTGGGCCTCCATCTATTTTAGATCTAGAAGACAATTATTAAAAACAGGACATGAGGAAATGTCATTTTCTGCTCACTTACTTTTTTCAAATTAAGCCTCTTCTGAGCCTAATTTGGCTCAGGGAAATGCAAAAGCAAAAAGGAGGGACAGATAATAAATACAACAAGATTTATTACTGTCAATGACCAGCATAAAAATGTACAAACATCAGGATGTACAAACATTAGGCACACACACATGTACAAACACATGTACACAAATGTACAAACGTCAGGGTACACACATATCTGTGTATCAAGAAACAATGTCAAAGCAAAGTTTAAAACCCAATATTGAATGGGATAGTTAAAATGGTATTAAACATTTAGATGCTAAAATGACAATAGTAAAACCGAAATATTAAAACTTTCTAAGACTGTGACAGCCTCTTGCGCTGACAAGGTACTGCTGCTGCTGCACAGAAGCTGGCGACCCTGACAGTGACCTTGGGGTGTTGGTCAGAAAAGAAAGAATCTATATAAAACCTTACAGATCTCCCTGGTAGACTTTCTAAAATTGGATTTTAAAAATGTTTACGAAGGTCACGGTAAAAAGAGCAGTACAACAAAACGAGCACCACAGTTTCCACTGCCACCGCCTCACAGGGACATAAGCATTCATTGTATGGTACTTTGTTGTATCTTCCCTCCAGTACAGCAGAAAGGAGTATGTTGAATTTAGCCAAAGAGAACGCCTTCCTATGGTTAGGGATGATTAGGTTGCCTAAGTACTCTGCAGGAAGCAGTGCCCTTCCATTATCTTTGAAGATTGAAAGAGTAGAGGCTGCGTTTAGGTAGTTTTGCAGCTCAGTGTAATAATAAATAAAAATAATATCATCAGTAGAAATATAATAAAATACATGGAAAGGAGACTGCTTTTTTTTATTGAAATTGTTTCTGACCCCTTGTGAGTAAGGAAGCCTCCAAACCTTGAGTAAATACCCTCCACACTCCTTGGAAGAAAATTGGGGATATTTTGTGGCCAGAACTAAAATGAAAACTTTATTTTACCCTGGGTGCCTCTTGCGAAGGGCACACTTTGCTTACCCATGACACTCAAAGTAAAAGTATATTTTCTACTGGGAAAAGGAAAGCCCAAAAAGAAAGCCACACTTAAATAAGCAAGATTCATAGACACAATGGTGGGAATTAAATGTCATACATGGATTCATACAGATTTACTAATCAAGATTAGGATCTTATAATTTTCAAAATATTCACCTACATACCAACTCTTGGAATTCAAAACAGTTAGTGGGTGTAGTTAGACAGATAACAGAAATATTTATCTTCAGATGATAAATGGCTTTTTTGTGGCAACTAATAGGAACATTAGCTTTCTGCAGTTTCCCTATGAAAGATACTTTCAGAATTTCAACAAGCCCATGCAGCATTAACTAACATGTTTGGAGTCCCTGTTTTGGGATGACTGCAGGTGAGGGCAGAATTATTTTTGGTCAACATACAACAGTGACCAAACAATGATCCACGGAGATCACCAAGTAGTATGAGTGAGGTTACCCTGTATTTAGCTGTTCATTCTGTGCTGCACTAGATATCTGCACCACTAGAAATAAGTCCAGGAAAACAGGTGGAGAAACAGTGCCCGAGCCACCAGGGAGTAGCAGCTAAAAAGTCGAACAAATAACTAAATAAATAAATAAATAAACTGGAACAAAAAGATCAGATCTATCAAACTACTGCAACTCAAAGTAGAATAAAGCTTCAAGGTTGCCATACACGAGGCCTGCACAAACGGTGGCCCTCCAGGTGTTTTGAACTTCAGCTCTCAGAATTATTGACCATTGGACATGCTTCTGGGAGTTAAGAGACTCAAACACCTGGAGGGCCACGGGGGTGCTTTTCAGCAAATCCACAAATAAATCCACAAATAAATGTCATTAAGAAGTTTGAAGTATATACATGGGAAAACAATTTTATTACATGTCCATACCATCAGAATGATGAAAAAGGTAAAATACATGCACTGGACTCAACTGACATTGGCAGTCCTTAGAATCACCTCTTGGTCATTCTATGGGATTATGTGATTATCATGTGTTGTCGAAGGCTTTTATCGCTGCAATCATAAGAACATAAGAACATAAGAAGAGCCATGCTGAATCGGACCTCAGCCCATCTAGTCCAGCATTCTGTATCACACAGTGGCCCCCAGTTGTACACGGGGATCTCGAGCAGAAGGGAGGGCAGAACCCTGACCTGCTCCCGACCCCCCACAACCAGTACCCAGGGAAATCGTGCCTACCTCAACCAACTCCGAGGTGGCACTTGAATGTCCTTTTCAGTAACTACCGATACACTTGGTATCCATGAATCTGTCTAATCCTGCCTTGAAGTTGTTCAGGCTGACAGCTGTCACAACCTCTTCTGGAAGTGAGTTCCATAACCCAATGACCCTCTGGGTGAAGAAATATTTCCCTTTATTAGTCCTAATTTTCCTACCTTGGAGCTTCAGGGAGTGCCCCCTAGTCCTAGTGTTTTGTGACAAAGAAAATAATTTTTATTTATTCACCTTTTCTATCCCATGCATGATTTTATACACTTCGATGGGTTTCTGTGAGCTTTCCGGGCTGGATAGCCATGTTCCGGAAGCATTATCTCCTGATGTTTCACCCACATCTATGGCAGGCTAGTCACTGGTGTGAACCACCCTGAGCCTCTTTGGGAGGGGTGGTATATAAATTGAAATAATAATAATAGGTGGCCAGTAGCAACATGGAGAAGCCATTGAAATCCACAAGCATGTGGACAATTTCAACAGAAAGGAGGAAACCATGAAAATGAACAAAATCTGGCTGTTTGTATTTTTTTAAAAAAACCTCTAAAATCAGGACAGTAAATAAAGAGCAACACTAAAAAAACAGGGGAATTCCAGACAAGAATCAATCAGGGCTAGCTAACTCCTCCCAACAAAAAATCCCCCAGGCAGCAACCGGCCAGGCTTTGAAGCTGCAAGGCCATTAAATGCTAATCAAGATGGCCACTTGCAACATTCACACTTGCTTCAAGCAGACAAGAGTGTCTTCTCTCACCATGGACATTCCACAGATATATAAATCTCTCTTGCCTAGTTTCCAACAGTCCTCACAACCTCTGAGGATGCCTGCCATAGATGTGGGTGAAAGGTCAGGAGAGAATGCTTCTGGAACATGGGCATACAGCAGCCTGGAAAACTCACAGCTACCCAATGTAATTATCATTAACCGGCATATGGATCTCTATTAAGATCAAACAGTTTTATATATGAAGATACATTTCTGCATAAATTATAGGTGATCCCTGCTTTCTGATTTCCATTTTTGACCATTCATTATTTTGACCTTTTGCAATCGCAATGTGCCCTTGGAGTCCACTGGGGATTGGTTCCAGGACCTTCAGAAATACCAAACTCGGTGGTTTCTCAAGTCCCATTATATACAATGACGTAGTAAAGTGGTGTTCCTTAAAATGGCAAAATCAAAGTTTGCTTTTTGGATTTTAAAAACAGTATTTTCAAGCCATGGATGGTAGAATCTATGGACGTACAATTCGTGAATACTCAAACCTACACATTTAATGTCTAGCTTGCTCATTCAATCTATGTCATCATGTTTGCACTACCTTTCACATGCCTTTCTGACAATGCAGACTTGTGTTTCTGCAGACACCATGCATTTGCAAGCTAATAAAGGACTGGGTTTCACGTTTTGACAATTTCCAGTTTTCCGCAGTACTCTCACCTCCAAACTTGTCCAATAAGTGGGAAGTGCCTGTATTTAATTTAGTTGTTACATCTGTAACCTGCTTTTAAAACAACTAATACGCAGGCTGATTTGAAGACATCCTTAAAATAAGGAAAATCGTACTATTGCAATTGGCTTTCTTATACTTAGGGGGAGGAGTGAAAACTAATGTACAAGAACTAAACAAATCGGGATGCACTGAGTGTACACATAAGCTGAGAATACAAGCTGCCAAAAGTGACAATCTTAAACTTTTCTATAGAGTTGTAGCAGGATTTTTTACTGTTAACTTTTGACCTACAGTCCACAGATCAGAACAGTGGCCTCTAGTCAGAGTGAGAAATTGCACGTAACCACCTCCTTCTGAACGGGAGGAGGAGAGATTAAAACTATTGACACACACCATGCATTTATGTAGTCACACCTTCCTCCCAGCAATACTTCTCATCAAATGCAAACAGGCTTTCCTTCTAGGTTTCAAAAGCTAGGCTTTCCTTCTGTATCAAAAACACTATTATTCTTGCACTGAATTTAGACATTATCTGAGTTTTTAACATTCCTTTCTTTCTGTGTAAGTATTCCTTGTTTATCCAGCAGACTATAGACTGAATAACATATCATATTGCATCTGAATACTTGAAATCACATCCTGGACATACACCAAGATTATAAAATAAGTAAACAAGCTTCTAAAAAGACAGGTGAAGGGAAACCATATGGGAGTTGCGCAATAAGTCTCATCTCCGTCTTGTACAGATTATGAGAAAATTTTAAATTTGACTTATGCGTTATTCTTCAAAATGTGGGGATCTGATCTCACCTCAGTTTTCTATAACTTTATATTCCTAGCACACATTTTCAATGCAATGTTAGACCTCATCACAATTTTCACAACAGAATGTTACCAGTAAATTATTTTTTTAAAGAAATTTGCAAGTGGGTCTCCAGAATGTCTAATTGCTGGAAATTTGTTCTATTCAACAACAATTTGGCTGGAAAAGCCCATGAATACTACCTATAGAATCTCAGTATAGATCTGAGGTCCTTGCTGCTTCCTCCAAATCATCTTTTATTCCATGCAAATGAGACATACCATTGTTGCATACCCTTTAAACAGAAATAACCTGTGATTGAGTAAGAAGTATGTAACGGACTGGCCTAACCTGAAGGGTTGGTGTGAAAAGAATGTGAGTGTATGAAGGTTGGTTTTAAAGGCAGAAGCCAGGCCAGCTTGCTGGAGTTAAGCAGGAGCTGAGAGATAAAGCATTTTCTAAAGCAGAGACAAAACTAATAACTTGAAACTTTAATTTTATAAAAGGTTTCCTGTTATCACCATTTTTTTCAGTGAAAAACTTCCAATAAACTTCTGGGAAATCCCAGGATTCCTCACAATGCTGTTTGAATGTGACAACAGATAAAGCCACTAGTATATAAAACCAATACCATGACAAAATGCTATTTCTTCATTCTGTTTAAGTATCAATGTAATGCAAAGGTAAGGTTCATTCCCTACCGCATTACATACAAAATTATAGGATCATAGATAATAAAGAATCTTCTAAAGCAGGGGTTCCCAAGCTGTGCTCCGTGGGTGATAGTGAGGGGCTCCACGTACCATTCAGGTCCCCACCTTCTCTTCTTTCCTCCTCCTGAGAAATTCAGGGAAATTAGTTTTCAACAGCAACAGCCTCCTGAGGCACAGATACTTTCTCCTCCACTTCCCTTACTACAAAGACTATTTACCTTGCTGCCCAACCTGTGCCCCCCCGGGTGCTTTCTTTGCTTCCAAAACTCTATTGCCCTTCACTGCTCAGAGGGTGCTTTGATTGTGTTTTTCCTGTGTGGCAAAAGGGGGTTTGGACTGGATCGCCTCTCGGGTTTCTATTATTATTATTATTATTATTAACACAATAAGATGGGTCCACAGCAAACAAGATCACTCTGCTGGTTGTTGTATTGGATCACACATCGGACACTTCCCAAATGTCTAGGACTGTATGTACGAATAATGCGTGCAGATCCCAGTAAGGTGGCCTTTTGCAGCTAGCAGATGGTAATTTTGTCAGCGCTGATTGTGTTTAAGTGCAGGCCACTTAAACACTTTAGGCACTGCACCCAGTGTGCCTATCACCACTGGGACCACCTTTACTGACTTGTGCCAGAGTCTTTGCAGTTCAATCTTTAAATCCACATATTGTGTCAGCTTTCCCAGGTGTTTCTCTTCAATCCTGCTGTCACCTGGGATTGCAACATCGATGATCCATACTTCGTTTTTTAACATAATTGTGAGGTCAGGAGGATTGTGCTCCAAAACTCTGTCAGTCTGAATTCGGAAGTCCCAGAGTAGTTTGATGTGTTCATTTTCTGTAACTGTTTCAGGCTTGTAATTCCACCAGTTCTTTGTAGCAGGCAGATGGTATTTGTGGCACAAGTTCTATTGAATCATCTGAGCAACTGAATTATGCCACTGCTTGTAGTCAGTCTGTCGTCGTCTTCTCCTTCTCCTGGCTAGGTGGCCATCTGTTGTGGGTGCTTTGATTGTGTTTTTCCTGCATGGCAGTAGGAGATTGAACTGGGGTCTTTCACTGAAATACTGTTAAGTTTAAGTTAGTGACAATTGTTCTTCATTTTAAATAGTTCTGTTCTTTCTCTCTCCCCCCCCCCCCTCCCCAATTGAGTGATTTAGTTCGTGCAAACACTTTCCATCACTTTGCCACTGGCAGGGCCATACATCACATATATACATTATATATGATATAATATAATATATAAACATTTCTTGGGGCTCTACGATAAACTTTTGCTTCAAAAGGGGCTCCACGGATGAGAACCCCTGCTCTAAAGAGATCTTGCTCATAAGAAAGAAACCTCTATCTAGTACCACCACATATTTCAATTTACAAAATGTACTTGGTATTTGGAATTTGCACAAGAGATAGCATCTAGTATTATAAAGGTACAGAACACAACATGTTACAGATTGCCCAGATTAAGGAGATGGCACTGAGTGCTCCTGAAACACATGGTACACAGTTTTGGGCTATCTCTAGGACCACATCTCTCATTATGATTACAGCAAGATGTTAATGCCTTCAGGTGAAGCTTGTTGACAGCACCATCGCTTAAGGAGCCAGTGCTTTCTATCACGGTGTCAAAAGAAGTTGTCTAAATGAAATCAAATCCCTTTGCAAAAATAAGGCACATCTTTTTAAAATGTCCCTTAAAACTCATGCTTGCTACAAAGATTTTAATTGTAATCTTTGTGATGGTTTTATTGCCTAATTTGATTTTAATTTTTAATATTTTATTATTAACAATAATAAATCTATAGATTTCAAGAACTGATGCCCCTCCCACACAGCTGAATAAAATCCCAGATATTGTGGGATTTTTTGCCTTGACATTCTGGGTTATACGCCTGTGTGGAAGGGCCCTAAATTCTAAGATATGGTGCCATAGTTACGCAGCACAGTAATCCAATCTGGTTTGAAAGAAATTACTGTGTTCTTTCAAAGGATAGCAGAGGAGAGATGGAATATTATCGCTTATCTATTTAAAGAAAGTCCAAGCTAGCCTGGAAGCATCCTTATACTGTTCTTGGCACTAACGAAAGGTTGTTTCGTTTCGTAATTGCTTAGATATGACTTTCTTGAAACACTGTCCACATGAGTATGGAAGAAACAATAACAACCTTAGATATGCAGATGATACCACTTTGGTGGCTGAAAGGGGGAGGGGCTGAGGAGCCTTATAACCAAGGTGAAAGAAGAAAGTGCAAAAGCTAGGTTGCTGTTAAAGATTTTTTTTAAAATCCCAAGATCATGGCAACCAGACTGATTGATAACTGGCAAATAGAGGGAGAAAAAATAAAGGCAGTGACAGACTTTGTATTTCTAGGTGCAGATTACTGCAGACGCAGACTGCAGCCAGGAAATCAGAAGACGTTTACTTCTTGGGAGGAGAGCAATGACCAATTTCGATAAAATAGTGAAGAGTAGAGACATCACACTGGCAACGTAGATCCACATAGTTAGAGCAATGGTATTCCCTGTAGCAACCTATGGATGTGAGAGTTGGACCATAAGGAAGGCTGAGCGAAGGGAGATAGAGACTTTTGAACTGTGATATTGGAGGAAAATTCTGAGAGTGCCTTGGACTGCGAGAAGATCAAACCAGTCCAAACTCCAGGAAATAAAGCCCGGCTGCTCACTGGAGGGAAGGATATAATGAGAAGACAGGAAAGCTTGGAGAAGACAATGGTGCTGGGGAAAATGGAAGGAAAGAGGAAGAGGGGCAGACCAAGGGCAAGATGGATGGATGGTATCCTTGAAGTGACTGGCTTGACTTTGAAGGAGCTGGGGGTGGCCACAGCTGACAGGGAGCTCTGGCGTGGCCTATTCACTAACAACAGTTCTTATTTAACCTGCCTTTAGAACTATATGATCGCCAGAATATTCAATTTTATGAACAGGCAAATCCACACTGGAAACTTTGTGAAATAAGGCAACACAAAGTGGCTATCTGAATCTGCAAGTGACCAGAAGTGGCAAATTTGCTATTCCACACCATAAGAGGACCTTGTGATTCCACAGAACTGATAATGTTTTATTTGTTATCTGGAACTGTTACCCCATAGATTTAATGGCTTCTGATGACCCAAATAACACAAACAATTCCTCTGGATCATCTGCCAGAATACTGAACCCGAGGGCAAAACATCTAGCTCTATAGAGAACAATATACTCTATCTTTGGGGGGGGGCTGGTTCTAATGCAAACAATATACTCAATGATGCACCTACACCTGTTAGAAGAGATCGTGCCAATGTATATGGTGGGGCATTGGGACAACGTTATACATCTTTCAAATCGTAGAAGAGCTTGGACAAGGCCCTAGCATAACCATGACTTAACTACAGAAAACCTCAACATCTGGAAAGAAGAATCAGATACGCCTTCCTAAAAGTTATAATTGCTTCCTCACTTCATAGGAATACATAAACAAAAGAGAGCAATTTCCCTATATATTCATAACAGGGGAAACTGCAATCGCAGATGCAGAATGTGCATTATGGAAGCTTCACTACTAGTATGAAATGTCAAAAGCGTTTCAACTATTGCAGTCTGGTAGTGCAATACTTTGGTGTGGACAAACAAGGATGGGTCTTTGCTAGGCCTGCACAACCTGTGGCCTTCCAGGTGTCTTGGGCTTCCGTTCCGAAAATTCCTGACCACCGGACAAGCTGGCTACTGGCTAAGGCTTTTGGGAGTTGGCGCCCCAAACACTTGGAGAACCACAGGTTGTGCAGACCTGATCTACACCAATGACAGTACTATAAGGAGAGCACTGCTGCATCCATGCAAAGTCTTCTCAGATTAATTTATTTCCAAAAGATTCACAATAGCAATTTTGCAGAAGCACTGACCAACTTAATCCTTCCCCTCCCTCACACTCCACACACAAATTCTTTGTTTAACATAAAAACATCATATAAGGATATGGGAGAAATGGCATTACCGGGACTCTCCTGTTTTAACACCTGTTAGTGCAATAAGATCTCATGCTGCTTCAAGGAATCCCCATCCAATCCAATGAGCAAAATACTTAGCTAAAGTTGTTAAGTTTGGAGGGAAGTTCCCTATTAACTTAAAGCTTGTTAAATAAAAAATAAGACTTTAAATCAGCTCTGTTTTATCATTATACTACTGACAAAACTTCACCGGGAGTACACAAATACAGCACACTGATTTTATGATAATGAAACAATCCAGTATTAAAATCATACACCAAAACCAAATTAAAACCTACTGTCAGGTTGATGAATCTATTCAAAAGAAACCTGCATTTCACATTATCTCTTGGCTTGACCATAAACTATTTCTGTAACTGTTACTATGCCACTAGGTGGTCTGAGTGCATGTATATATGTATCTATCTAATTTTTCTATCTATGGGTACACACACACACACACACAGAGTAACACTGCTCAGATCTGCAGATACCGTATCTATAGCCTTGGGCTAGGGATGGAACACAAAATCACCACTTCCTGGAAAATCCTCAAGCCCAAGGCTATTGTGTACATTCACACCAGTCTAAAGCTGGGGAAGGGGGGGGGGAGAATCACCACTGCAGGGGTTGTACTGCGTACGTTTGTGGAAAACGTTATGGTAAAGTCATCTTACGTTTGCCATAAGTTGGAATTTTTTATTATTAATGACTTCAAGGCACACATGAAGTTCTATCTTAATAGATTTCTATATGTTTAGATGAGCCCATAGTGGTGCAGAGTTAAACTGCTGAGCTGCTGAATTTGCTGACCGAAGGGTCAGCGGTTGGGATCCAGAGAGTGGGTGAGCTCCCACCTTTAGCCCAGCTTCTGCCAACCTAGCAGTTTGAAAACATGCAAATGTGAGTAGATCAAAAGGCAACACTCAGATGGGAAGGTTAACGGTGCTTCGTGCAGTCATGCCAGCCGCATGGACTGTGGAGGTGTCTATGGATAACACTGGCTCTTTGTCTTAGAAATAAAGAGAAGCACCACCCCCAGAGCCGAACACAACTAGACTTAATGTCAAGGGGAAACCTTTACCTTTATATGCTTAGATATAGGTTTTACATTTTAATTAGCATTTTAATGTACTTTGATAGTAGGCTTGATTAGAATTAATTCATTTGGGAACCTACCCAAAGATCTAAGGAACCAGCAATTTAATCACCACCCTTCTTCAACCATTCAGGTATTATGAACTACATTTCCCATTATACTGGAGGAACAGATAGTTTGCTGAGGATGCAATAAATCAGAATAGTAACGAGAAGTGTTCATGATCATCATAATTATAATTTATTTGTATGGCACCATCACTTCAAACGGTGTTTCAGAACAACAAAACAATTCCCTGCCCTCTGACTTAGAATAATTAATTATTTTCTCACACTGAGAGCACTAAATATACTTAGGTAAATGACAATGGTAATGAACCCTTCATCCTTGAACAACCGATAAGGGGGATCGTGTTGCTTGGGTAGGCACGAAACAGTGATCATCTGATTGCCAAAGGTCTGCTTGCTCTGCAACAAAATTTTGCAATCTTGCTCTTCCAAGTCAAACAAGTTCATATTGGGTCATTCTAAGAGTCTCTCTTAGGACACACCTGCGCATTCAAAGTGCTGCTTTTTCAAAAACACATATACTCACAACTGAAATACGTGTTCCGTTTTACAAAAAGCCTAACGAGGTACAAGAAGCTCACTGCACCAAACCTTTCAATGAAGGAAGTCAAAGTCTGAGAAACAGTGCTGAAGAGAAGCTGTGGGGGGAAATCGCTCCTTGATCTCTGAACCAGCACAGCCTCCAAGTCTCAGGGTGCATCTACACTAGAGAATTAATACACTTCAACACCACTTGGATTAAGAGTATAGGATCACGGGAGTTGTAGTTTGGCGAGGCACCAGCACTCTTTGGCCGAGAAGGCTTGTGAAACTACAAACCCCCTATCTCCATAGCATTGAGCTAAAAGTGTTGTCAAACTGCATTAATTCTGCAGTGCAGATGCACCTCTAGTCTTAGCGTAATTTAATGTTAGGTTAGTTTGTTGAGACGAAAGACCTCGTAAAACTACATCTCCCAGGATTCCATAGCACTGAGCCATGGCAGTTAAAGTGGTGTCAAACTGCATTAATTCTGCAGTGCAGATGCACCTCTAGTCTTAGTGTAATTTAATGTTAGGTTAGTTTGTTGAGACTAAAGACCTCTTAAAACTACATCTCCCAGGATTCCATAGCACTGAGACGTGTTAAAGTGGTGTCAAACTGCATTAATTCTGCAGTGCAGAGACACGGTCAGATTCAACCCTTTCCTTCTGCACCTTCAGCCCATGTTTTCCCTCCCTTGCCTTATATCCATATACTCACCTCCTCCAGGAACTTGGTGAGGTCATAGATGCGGTTGTGCAGGATGATCCAGGTGCTCTGGCTGTGGTTGTGCTTCTGGATCTCTTCCAGCTTGTGGTAGCGACCCCGCCATGGCTCTTTCTCGGGCTTGGTCTCCTTCTTGGTCTCCACCATCGCCGATGCTCTCTTCTTACGCAGGCTTCCCGCAGCAGCTTTGGATCCTAGGCGTAGAACTCTGACCTGGGAGGCCTCGGCGCATGCGCAGCGCCAGGGCACGCCCGCCTCTACGCGAGGGAGAGGCGGGGACCTTTGCACCTCGCTTGCTTCTCATTGGCCGCGTGGAACGCTTTCATAACGGATTGGCAGGGCGCCTGTGGGCGGGTCCTTTGTTCCTGCAGAATTCCAAGGAACTCAGGGTATTGCTCTCCTGGGATGGAAGGGGAGGATTGTGGCAGGATAGCCACGTGGTTTTAGGAAATTGAAGTTGTTCACCAGGTGACTCGAAAAGGAAAACAGATCTCTGACTTTATTTTGACTTCAAACTTATTATTCATAATATATGTGGGCGTGTACAAATGTATATGGAATGTATTATAAATATGTGTGTATGGAATTATATAAATATATGTGTGTGCGTGTGTATAGAATTATATATATGGGTGTGTATGGAATTATATGTGTATGTGTGTGTATGGAATTATATGTGTGTGGAATTATATATATGTGTGTGTATGGAATTATATGTGTGTGTATGGAATTATATATGTGTGTGTATGGAATTATATATATGTGTGTCTGTGTATGGAATTATATATGTGTGTGTGTATGGAATTATATGTGTGTGTATGTGTGTGTATGGAATTATATATCTGTGTATGGAATTATATGTGTGTGTGTGTGTATGGAATTATATGTGTGTGTATGGAATTATATGTGTGTGTATGGAATTATATATGTGTGTGTATGGAATTATATATGTGTGTGTATGGAATTATATGTGTGTGTATGTGTATGGAATTATATATGTGTGTGTGTATGGAATTATATGTGTGTGTGTTT
Source organism: Anolis apletophallus (assembly GCA_030556195.1). Taxonomy (NCBI): domain Eukaryota; kingdom Metazoa; phylum Chordata; class Lepidosauria; order Squamata; family Anolidae; genus Anolis; species Anolis apletophallus. The sequence goes on along the minus strand of JARBWK010000007.1, from coordinate 66,738,453 downwards.
ATGGAATTATATATGTGTGTGTGTATGGAATTTTGTGTGTGTGTGTATGGAATTATATATATGTGTGTGTGTGTGGAATTATATATGTGTGTGTATGGAATTATATATATGTGTGTGTATGGAATTATATATGTGTGTGTGTATGGAATTATATGTGTGTGTGTGTGTGTATGGAATTATATGTGTGTGTGTGTGTATGGAATTATATATGTGTGTGTGTATGGAATTATATGTGTGTGTGTGTATGGAATTATATGTGTGTGTGTGTGTATGGAATTATATATACACACACACACACACTTTCCAGTACAATCTATTTTACAGTCTGTTTAGAAAAGGAGCATAAATCCAGAGAGCCTTATAAATGGTGGCATCACCTATTAATCAATTGGATAAATACACTTACTGTTTTATGGAAAGGGTAATATGAATATTTTAGAGAGATTACACTTTTTGTGGAAACAAAATCAAGTGGATGCATTGGCATAACATGGATTGAGTATCCCACATCTGGAAATCCGAAACAGACCTCTGAGGATGCCTGCCATAGATGCAGGCAAAACGTCTAGAAGAACATGGCCATACAGCCTGAAAACTACAACAACCCAGTGATTCTGGCCATGAAAGCCTTTTACAATAAATCCGAAACTGTTCAAAATTCGAAATCGTCGACATGGGTGGCTGGGATAGTGACAACTCTGCTTTTTCATGGGTAATAAATAAAATGTGTTATTATTATTGTGCAGACTTAGTTTCATGCAAAAATAATTGTGTAAAATTGCCTCCAGGCTATGTGTGGATCAAGGCCATTGGATGAGATACATGCCTGTGTTGTTTATTTTCATCACAAAGTTGGTATTTTCTCCAGTGGTTGAAGTCCCATCTTGCACTGCCATATAATGCAGTTTAAAGTTGCACTGCATGGTCAGTGTAGATCAGGGGTCCTCAGAGGGTCAGTTCATGGTCCCCCAGACTTGGGGGGGCTGGATGATAGTGGGGGAGCATGAACAGATTCCTGTGCACAGTGCGTGTATCTTATTTGTAGTGCAAAAAGCCATCAAATAATATATTTATTGTATCGGGAGCAAATCAGGGGTACCGTTGTAATGCATTTCTTTAAAAAAAAATTTAAAACTTGGCATGCTGTTAAATGTTCTTTGACCAGTAGCTGGCCACTTGGAGTGCCTCTGGTGTTGCTATAAGGTGGTTTCTCCATTGTGCATGTGGCAGGGCTCAGACTGCCTTGTAATATATGGTCTGTGGTTTGCTCTTCTCCACAGTCGCATGTTGTGGACTCCACTTTGTGGCCCCATTTCTTAAGGTTGGTTCTGCATCTTGTGGTGCCAGAGCACAGTCTGTTCAGCACCTTCCAAGTTGCTCTCAGTCTTCTGTGTGCCCAGGAGAGAGTCTCTCATTCATTATCAGCCATGGCTTGAGGTTATGAGTTTTAGCCTGCCACTTTTGGACTCCCGCTTGCTGAGGTGTTCCTGCGAGTATCTCTTTAGATCTTAGAAAACTATTTCCTGATTTAAGGCATTGGTGTGCTGGCTGATATCCAAACAGAGGATGGGCTGCCTGGTCCTTTTATTATTGGTTGCTACTTCCCAGTAGATGTCAGGTGGTGCAATACCGGCTAAACAGTATAATTTCTCTAGTGATGCAGAGTGTAGACATCCTGTGAAAATGCAGCATGTCTCATTAAGAGCCACATCCACTGTTTTAGTGTGGTGAGATGAGTTCCACACTGGTCATGCGTACTCAGCAGCATAGTAAAGTGCAAGGGCCGATGTCTTCACTGTATCTGGTTGTGATCCCCAGATTGTGCCAGTCAGCTTTCCTATCATATTGTTTCTAGTGCCCACTTTTTTCTTGATTATGAACCAGTGCTTATTATAGGACAAAGAACAATACAATAAAATGAAGAACAGTCGTAACCAACATGAACTTGCTAGTATTTCAACGGGAAGTGTGGACCTGCTTTTGCTGTTGAGATAGTCAGGATTGCTGTTGTGTGCTTTCCAGTTGTTTCAGACTTAATCTTAAGTTTTAAGATTAAGTTTTAGACTTAGTCTAAATCTAAATTTTAGGGCGGGGGGCACGTAAATGACCTTGGAGGGCCACATCCAGCACACGGCCCTTAGTTTGGGGACTCTTGGTGTACAGTGGTATAATGTAATTTAAGTGCATTGAACTGCATTATACGAGTCTACACCATGCATGGGCAAACTTTGGTTCTCCAGGTGTTTTGAACTACAACTCCCACAATTCCTATCAGCTCTTAGGAATTGTGGAAGTTGACATCCAAAACATCTGGAGGGCCGAAGTTTGCCCATGCCTGGTCTACACTGACCATCTAATGCAGTTCAAAAATCCATTATATAGCAGTGTGGGCCATTGTGTTCATACATTAATTTTGTCTCTAAATTTGGGTTACAGTTCAATGATTGCTCATTATGAATGTATATGCTCAAATCAGGTATTTCAAAATCCAAATAAAAATACATCCAAAATGCTTCTGGTTCCAACCAGTTGGGATAAGGGAAATATCAGGGAGAAAAACGAAACCCAATAAAGATACTAACATTTTGTTTCTCTGTCTCTAGGGCTAATCTAGAAAATGTGAGTAGATCAATAGGTACTGCCTCAGTGGGAAAGTAACAGTGCTCCACACAGTCATACTGGCCACATGACCTAGGAGATGTCTACTGACAATGTCTGTCTTCGGCTTAGAAATGGAGATGATCACCACCCCAAGTCGGACACGACTAGACTTAATGTCAAGGGAAACCTTTACTTTCACCTTTAGGGCTTAATTTAGCAGGAATGTAACTACTAAATTGCATATCTGCAACTCATAGCAATAATAAATATTTGTCAGTTGAACAGGGATTATATTGGATGTGAATCCAATTGATCATTGTAAATTAATTTTAATTACATTCTCCAGTAAATTGCCATGTCAATTTTCTGTGCTTACTTATTCTAGAGTAAGAATGTTCCCTGGGTATTATTCCCAAGCAAGAGAAAATATCTCTACTTGATACTGGCATCATAAATCCACTTATCTGGGAATAAACCTGAATGAACTCTGACATATTTACTTCTGGGGCTACTTGTATGATACCAATTGCAATGAATGATTAATGTGGGTGAAGGTAAAAGGGAAATTATTGTTTAAAAATGCTGCATAAAAATCTATGTGACTAATACTTAACTGGACCTTTGTGCCAATAATCTAAAATAATCTATATTATACAATTAGTGCACAACACATGGAGAAAAGACCTCATTATTACATTAACTGGAGAAAAGCATTTTACTCATTTTAAAAAATAATAACTCATATTCCTATAATGATGCATGCAAGTATAATGTACATATATAATGCAAGTCAATTAATCTTGTTTATGTACATCTTAGTTACATTTGAGTTTTCACTTACTCTCTAACAAAAAGTAATAAGGAAGTTGTAAATGCACTAGAATTACCCTCAGAGGATAATGGGAAAACAACACAATGCAATTGTATGCATACTTTGAGATATTACTTTGAGATAAGTAAAACCGAGTTCAGTGCATATTGTTCCTGGAAATGGACATACAGTAAGTCTGCAGACAATCTTTTATTTTCCCCCATGCCATATATCTCTGTCCAACTCTCCTCTGTTTCTACACTTTTTATTTTGCCCTTTCACTGTTAAAGTCCCATAAAGAGCAGGATAAATAACTACAACGGCCTGAAAGCATGAGCAATAATTCCTGGTGTTCTTTTGTGAAACAACAAAGCAGAAAAGCAATTGTGATGTAATGCTATAGAGCTTGGCAAGATATTCCCACGACTAATGGCTGCTTGCATAACTATAATTGGAGGATACCATTGGTCCATACCGTATCACCAGACACGGTGAAACAAATTGCTCTGCAAGCTTGATTTATCTTCTTAATCATAAAGATCATAAAGATGGCTTTGGAACGATGATGTGGCTTAACCTGCCTGGAAGCTGAATGGAAATGTTAGGAAGAATTTGCTTCATAAAGAAAAGCCATAGAACTTCAACTAAATCAATCCAATATGATCATTGTTTTGATTCTGTCTAGTTTTCCATAAGAGGAAGGTTATGCCAGGAAGGTACCAAGGAGTTGTTCCTGTTTTTACACTTTTAATAATAATTATTATTATTTATTTATATTCCGCCCTATCTCGCTGAGGGGACTCAGGTTGGATTCCAGCATAACAGTGGCAAACATTCAATGCTTACATAAAACACATGATACTAACATAAAATCCCAGAGAACCCCCACATATAAAAGTAACATTAAAGCCTAACATCAAATTAAGACCTAACGTCAGTAAATTAAACCTGACATCAATAAATTAAACTACACGTATTCAGACAAAATTCTATAATAACATAAATCAAAACAAAACATTAATGTTTTGTTGTGTATGACTAGCTTTTATTCTTAAAAAAGCAAAGACTTTTCAAACGTCCTTATGGTAGTTTTAGGGATACCTTTGCTTCTGAATGATGCTGTTTGAACACAGATTTTCTCAGATCTACAGAGATATTTGCAGGATCACCTCAGCAAGCGAGAATAAAAAAGTGACAGGCTAAAACCCAGAACCTCAACCCATGGCTGATACTGGATGAGAGACTCTCTCCTGGCACACAGAAGACTGGGTGACTTGGAAGGTGCTGAACAGACTGCGCTCTGGCACCACGAGATGCAGAGCCAACCTTAAGAAATGGGGTCTCAAAATGAAGTCCACGACATGCAAGTGTGGAGAAGAGCAAACCAAAGACCACCAATTACAATGCAGAGCCCTGGCGCATGCACAATGGAGGACCTTCTTACAGCAACACCAGAGGCACTCCAAGTGGCCAGAGACTGCTCAAAGATCATTTAGTATAAACATTGTGTTTTTAAATACATTACAACTACCCTCGGTTCACTTCTGATACGATAAATACCACAGATTTGTCTGAAGAGTGCCATTGCCATATTATGTCAATCTTTCCAGAGATAACATAGGAGTCAGCTTTGGACATTCTATGGTAAAATTGGCAGCAAATATAAGCCACACTATTAGATTGGAGGATTGGGAAACAATGTGGAGCAGAAAAACAAAATTTACATGTTCATATGATATTCAGGAAAATTGGTATACGATGTTTTATCAGTGGTATATAACCCCGGTAAAACTTTCAAAATGCTATAAAGACCTTAATGTGAAATGCTGGAAGTGTGACAAAGAAAGAGGCATGTTCCACCACATGTGGTGGAGCTGCGAGGAAGCCAGTAAATATTGGAAAGAAATATATAGAGCGACCCAAGAGATTCCTCAAATTAAATTCCAATTAAAATCAGAGTACTTTTTACTGGGAATTATAGATTTAAATTTGGATAGAAGTAAAGATACCTTATTTAATTATATAATTTCTGTGACCAGAATAGTCTTTGCCCGACATTGGAAGGGAAAAGAAGCCCAAATTTAAGAAAACGGTTAATTAAGATGCTGGAATTAGAAGCATGGACAGCTTGACACAACAACTTAGATATAAACAAAATAAATCAAGAACAGACTGGAGTTAACTAATGAAATTTGTGGAACAAGAAAGATGGAAATACTGATATAAACACTATGAGGGAAAGGGCAGACAGCCCTTAAAAATGTGGAGAAGGGGATAAAATACATAAGAGAATAATAAAAGAGAGATCCCAGAAATGAGAAGATGTGAAGTCAACCAACGCCTCCCCCCCCCAGCTCCTTCCCGAAGCTCACTCTCCCCGTCTTCCCTAAACATACCTATTTTATCCCATCTGCTCTTTTTTCACTCCCCCACCCCCTCCCTTGTACCCCATTTTAGATACTCCTAAAGCAAACCTCTCCCCATTCCCCTCTTGTTCCCTACCTAGTTACCCCTTTTATGTTAATTGAAAAAAATCATTCAATAATTTTTTTAAAAAAAACAACAACAACAAAAAGACCTTCTTTCTTTTTACTGAGTGATGAGTAACTTTTGGATTCCTACTTTATGACAGCTCCTTCACTGATATCAGTCACAAATCAATTGCCCTCAAGGAAGTTTGACCATATAACACTTCTCAAATACTTTTGGGTCATCGGGCATGAGAAAGGACAGTAATGCAAAGGCTAGATAGGGTCAACATGTTCGGTTTCTCAGCAGCAGCTAATGTACAATGCAACACTTTTGGATTTTTGATGAGAGATCCAATCATAATCTTCTAAGGATATTTAATTTGTGTGTGTGTCTGTGTGTGTATACAGAGTTGATTATTTTCAGATTTCATTAAAATGCTCTATAAGAATTTCTAGGTCTTCCAGTGCAACCGTATACACTGCAGCAGTCACTCTCCCGGAACAGTGTTTCTCAACCTGGAGGTTGGGACCTCTGGGGGATCATGTGGGGGTGTCAGAGGGGTCGCCAAAGACCATCAGAAAAGACAGTATTTTCTGTTGGTCATGGCGGTTCTGTGTGGGAAGTTTGGCCCAATGCTCTTTGATTGTAGCTGAACTATAAATCCCAGCAACTACAACTCCCAAATGTCAAAGTTTATTTTCCCCAAATTCCACCAGTGTTCATATTTGGGCATATTGAGTATCCGTGCCAGTTTGATCCAGATCCATCATTCTTCGAGTCCACCGTTCTCTCTGGCTGTAGGTGAACTATAATTCCAAAACTCGAGGCCAATGCCCACCAAACCCTTCCAGTATTTTCTGTTGGTCATGGGAGTTCAATGTGCCAAATTTGGTTCAATCCCATTATTGGTGGAGTTCCGAATGCTCTTTGATTGTAGGTGAACTATAAATCCCAAAAATTACTACTCCCAAATGACAAAATCAATCTCCCCCTCAACCCCACCAGTATTCAAATTTGGGCTTATCAGGTATTTGTGCCAAATTTGGTCCAGTGAATGGAAATACATCCTGCATATCAGATATTTACATTACGATTCATAACAATAGCAAAATTACAATTAGGAAGTAGTAACGAAAATAATTTTATGGTTGCGGGTTGCCACAACATGAGAAATCTGTATTAAAGGTTTGCAGCATTAGAAAGGTTGAGAAACACTGCCCTGGAAGGTTAAAGGGAAAAAAATGTGCTTTTAAAATTCATATTGTTTTACAGAGGCCCTGTGCCCCAAACCCCAACACATGTTTTAAATATGTTTTTATGGATTTTAACGGTGAATTTTAATAGCATTGATGTTTAATTCTGTTTTAATGTTTGTATTAAATGGGGTGTAAATAATAATAAAAGGTGGAGGAGTAACTCCAAATTTACTATCTATCTATCTATCTATACGTTTGTGTATTTACACACATACACAGAGGCATCGCTCCATTTACGCTGGGATCAAGAGTGCAGGACACCCATAAAAGTGGAAGAAACATGACTACAGTATATTTATTTATTTATTTATTTATTGAGAGAGAGAGATAGTCAAGATGGAAAAGCTTCTCTCCCCAAAATTCATTATTTTTTGTGGGAAAAAACCCATCACTCAAACCAAGGCTAAGCTTGATAAATACTATGAGGACTCTGCACCATCAATTTCAATGGTAAAAAGTGGTTTACTGAATTTTGTTGTGGCCGTACAAGCACGGAAAATGCCGAACGCTCTGGACGTCCAGTTGAGGTCTCTACACCCAAAACAATGGGAAAAAATCACAATATGGTGTTGGCCGATCGGAGATAGGCATCTCACATGGCTCAGTGGTTTCAATTTTAAATGATCACTTGGGTATGAGAAAGCTTTTTGCAAGATGGGTGCCGCGTTTGCACACAATCGATCACAAACGCAATCATATGACAATTTCGCAGGAGTGTTTGGCGTTGTTCAACCGCAATATGGACGAGTTTTTGCGCCATTTCGTAATTGTGGACGAAACGTGGATTCACCACAACACACCAGAGACCAAACAGCAGCCAAAACAGTGGATTTCTCGGGGTGAATTGGCGCCAAAGAAGGCCAAGGTAGATTTGTCAGCCAATAAAGTCATGGCGACCATTTTTTGCGATGCACACATTGACTGCTTTCAAAAGGGTAAAACAATCAATGGTGAATATTATGCCAACGTATTGATTCGATTTAATGAGGGTTTTTTTGGGGGGGGGGGGGGACGACCGCATTTGGCCAAGAAAAAAGTTCTTTTGCACCAGGACAATGCAAGGGTGCACATATGTGCAGTTGTCATGGTAACAATCCATGAATTGGGATACGAATTGCTCCCTCATCCGCCCTATTCTCCAGATTTAGCCCCGAGTGACTTTTTCTTGTTTCCAAACCTGAAGAAATGGCTCAGCTGAAAGAGATTTGAGTCCAACAATGAAATCATCTCACAAATACCTATTTTGATGACCTCGACAAATCTTATTTTTTGGAAGAGATGAAAAAAATTGGAGAAACGTTGGACAAAGTGTATAGAGCTCAAAGGAGACTACGTTGAAAAATAAAATGATTTTTTAATTCAAAACCCTGTGTTTCATTCAAAAAGTCACTGACTTATTGACCCGTCCTCGTATTACATGCACGGATAATAGGAGTGAAGAATATGCAAAAAGAAATTTTGATTGACAAATTAATAGCTTGTGCACAAATTGTTTTAGTGAGGAGTTGGAAGGATAAAACAAAATGGACATTGACTAACTGGCATAACTATATAGTTAATATGTTAAATGTGGAAATAACAAACTGTAAATGGAATAATATAGATAAAATTGAAAAGATAATAATAACAAAGAGGATGTGGGAACCAGTTAGAAATTATTTAGAAAATGTGTTAAGAGGTGGAGTAGAAAAATTAAGACTGAGACTGATATTTCAAATGTAACCTCTGTAGTTTGATGTATACACTGTATGTACAAGGAGGGGAGGTTGGGAGAGGGGGGGAAATCAATAAAATATTTTTTTTAAAAGATTGGTATGAAAAAGCAAAAAAAATATTATGCATTTTAAAAAAGGGATGACTTTTCCCCCCAAATTGGCCTTTTATCCCAGGATTATTTGAGTGTGGACTCAGAGAACGCAGTTCAAAACAGATATTGTGGGATTTTCTGCCTTGGTATCCTGGGTTAAAGGGCTGTGCGGAAGGGCCTTAGGGCCCCAGTTACACTGTTATATAATCCAGTTTCTAAATCCATAATATCTGGTCATATAGGCTCCTTCTACACTGCCATATCACCCACATCATCTGCTCTGGACTAGATTACACGAGTCTACACTGTCAAGTAGTCCAGTTCAAAGCAGATAATCTGGATTTTGTATGGCAGTGTAGAAAGGGTCATGGTCTAGCACAAAGCAGATAATCTGGCATTATATTATATAGCATTGTAGGTTGGGGCCTTAGGCCTCTTTTACACATCTGAATAAAAAATCCCACATTATCTGCTTTGAACTGGGATATATGGCAGTGTGGACTCAGATATCCCAGATATTGTGGGATTTTCTGTCTTGATGTTCTGGGTTATAGGGCTGTGCGGAAGGGCCCTAAGGTTCCATTTACACTGTTATATAATCCAGTTTCTATATCCATATTATTGGATTTGAACAGGATTATATGGTCATATAGGCCCCTTCTACACTGCCATATCATCCACACCAGGCCCGTCCAACAGGCGGCCCGCGGCCCGCACACGGCCCGCCAGCCCCTTGGACGCCTGCCCTCCTGGGATAAATAATAATTGGGGAAAAAATTGAAAAAAATTTTTGGAAAAAAAATTCGGGGGGCGGGGCCGCTCGGGGGGGCGCGCTCGCGGGCATGCGCGGGAGGGCAGGAGGGCACCTCGCCTCTCCCGCCCGGCGTCCTGCCCTTTTTCGGCGGGGCTGGGTGACGTCAGACGCCGGCGCTGAGGAGGAAGAGGTGGAGCGCCCGGCATCTGACGTCTCCCAGCCCTGCCGAAAAGGGGCAGGCCGCGCAGGACACCGGGCGGGAGAGGCGTCCTGCGCGGCCTGCCCCTTTTCGGCGGGGCTGGGTGACGTCGCCAAGCCCCACCGAAAAGGGACGCCGCGCTTGGTGACGCCGGCGTGGCGCCGGGTTCCTTCCACCTCTTCCTCCTCACCGCTGAGGAGGAAGAGGTGGAAGGAACCCGGCGCCATGCCGGCGTCACCTGCGCCCTGGCGCGCATGCGCAGCATCCCTTTTCGGCGAGGCTTGCTGAAAGGGACGCCGTGCTTGGTGACGCCGGCGTGGCGCCAGGTTCCTTCCACCTTTTCCTCCTCACCGCTGAGCGAGCGACCCCGCTCCCCTGCGGCGGCCCCCCAGGTCATCAGTGACCAGAACTCCGGCCCCTGGGCCAAAAGAAGTTGGACAGCCTGATCTACATCATCTGCTCTGAATTAGATTACAGGAGTCTACACTGTCATGTAGTCCAATTCAAAGCAGATAATCTGGATTTTGTATGGCAGTGTAGAAAGGGCCGTAGTCTAGTTCAAAGCAGATAATCTGGATTCAGAAACTGGATTATATGGCATTGTAGATGGGGCCGTAGGCCTCTTCCACACAGCTGAATAAAAATCCCCACATTATCTGCTTTGAATTGGGATATATGGCAGTGTGGATTCAGATATCCCAGTTCAAAGCAGATATTGTGGGATTTTCTGTCTTGATGTTCTGGGTTATATGACTGTGGAAGGGTCCTCATAAAGGAGAAATTGATACCTTAACAGAAGAAATGTCAGAGAGAGGTGATGCATTAGAATAGAAATGGAATAGCAGAGGCAGCTTGCCAGCAGCAGCAGCACAAGAAATAGCAAGTGAATGGTTAGGAGACGCGCATGGCAAATGAAGCTTTCACTTGGCAGGCAACCAGGTGTAAGCCCAGTAGAAATGTAACAAATTGGGAACACTTTGCTCATAAAGCAATAACATAGAACAATGATGGAAATTCACACTGCGCCACAGTCATTAGCAAATAGGATTCAGATGCTAGAATGCTTTATTTAATTGGATAGAGTAAAATGGGTTCATGAATACTGGCCAGTAACAATGCATGAAGGAGGGAGGGACTAAATGTTGACTCCATTGTTTGTATAAAACCTGTCTGCTGTGAAAGTTCTGGGTGCTGTCTGCCAGCGGCTACGTTTCCGCACAGGGTGGACGGACCCATCAGCTGATGTGATGCAATAAAGCTGGTTTCCTGAATCGCAGTAGAAATTGTCGCGTCATCTCTTCCCTGCGCTCGCAAGTAACTGTAGCCTTGTTACCTTGGGAGTTTTGGGACTCCAAGTTACTGCTTCACTCAGAGAAGGAACTGAAGGTGCAAAATGAGGATATTGTGGAGCTTCAGTTCAAAGCAGATAATCAGGATTTTATATTAGCAGTGTGGGATTCTGCGACAAAGCTTTTCAAGGCCCTTCCACACAGCCTGGACTACATGGCCGAGGCCTCTTCCACACAGCTGCTTTGAAGTGGGTTATCTGAGTTCACACTGCCATATATCCCAGTTCAAAGCAGATAATGTGGGATTTTATTCAGCTGTGCGAAAGGGGCCTAAGAGAGGGAATTAAAGGGGCAAAATGAGGATATTGTGGAACTTCAATTCAAAGCAGATAATCTGGATTTTGTGTGGCGTCAGCCGAATTCTCCTATCTTCTCCCTCAGCTTTGCCTCACACTGTTTACCTCAGAGGCTGTTGCTTCTCACAGGGTTTTCCTAAAGGCGGGAAATTGAGGGACAAGCAGCCATTGAACATAACAAAAGGGATAAAAATCCAAAAGGAAAATAGCAGAGGGGCAGGTGAAGGTTGAGGGGAACTTAACCCTGGAAGCCATTTTCCTTCTCTGGGCAAATGTGGAGTGAAAGAGTAAAGTCCTCCACGATTGCTGGCTCTTTCTTAACTCCATTATTTCTGATATTTTTCTCTCTCAGCGTCTTGTTTACACTTTCGCACAGTACTCTTGGGCTTGTCGTTTTGTGAGGTAATTAGGCCATCCACACAGCAGAATTAACACCCATTTGGTACCACTGCTATTAATTTATTTATTTATTTATTTATTTGCAATACTTTTACCCCGTCCTACCCCCGAAGGAGGACCCAGGGCGGCAACAAGGCAACAATGTGCTGCCTAATACAATATAAAAACCATAAAATAACAATAAGATTTGTTGAGGTCATCAAAATAGGTATTTGTTTGAGATGATTTCATTGTTGGACCCAAAACTCTTTCCGCCGAGCCATTTCTTCAGGTTTGGAAACAAGAAATTGTCGCTCGGGGCTAAATCCGGAGAATAGGGCGGATGAGGGAGCAATTCGTATCTCAATTCATGGATTGTTACCATGACAACTGCACATGTGTGCCCCCTTGCATTGTCCTGGTGCAAAATAACTTTTTTCTTGGCCAAATGCGGTCGGGTTTCCCCCCCAAATCCTCATTAAATCAACCCAATACAACATTTAAACAACATCACAATACACAGTTAAATTAAAAAACAGTGTTCCATCCACAGGTTAAAAACAAGAAGCCCTATTTCGTCTGTCAACTTGCCAATCCTATACTAATTCACACGCTGCATTCTGCTATTGTGCAAAGGCCTGCTACTGAGTTAAATCCCATAACCAGGATTTCACTTTTTTCCTAAATGCTACGAGGGACAGGGTTGATCGTATTTAGCTTGGAAGCGCATTCCACAGGCGGGGAGCCACAACCGAGAAGGCTCTGTCTCTCGTCCCCTGCCAGCCGCATTTGAGATGCTGACGGGAGCGAGAGCAGGGCCTCCCCAGATGATCTTAAGTTACGAGGGGGGACGTAGCGGGATAAGTAAGCTGGGCCAGAACCGTATAGAGCTTTATAGATCAAAACCAGCACTTTGAATTGGGCTCGAAAGGGGGCAGGCAGCCAGTGCTATGGCTCCCTTATATGAGTTGTCGTTTGTTAAAAACTCCTATGAGCCATGGCACTCAATGTGTAAAAGTGCACTAGCTCTACAATGGAGATGAACTGTAGTGTTCAGGCATTCGGTTCTATTGCTCAAAACTTGTCTAAGGTCCTTTACAATGCCGTATAATACAGTTTAACTCAGGCAAGGGCCAAGTTGGGCCCTCCAAGTGTTTTGGACTTCAACTCCTACCATTCCTAACAGCCTCAGGCCCCTTCCTTTTTCTCCTCAGCCGCTTAAGCTTAAGATTTATTTAAAGTGCTGTAAATAAAATATAAGAAAAATAGTACGTATTTAAAGTGCTGTACATACAATATAAGAAAAATAGTATTTATTCAAAGTACTGTAAATAAAATATAAGAAAAATAGTATTTCTTTAAAGTGCTGTAAATAAAATATAAGAAAAATAGTATTTATTTAAAGTAATGTAAATAAAATATAAGAAAAATAGTATTTATTTAAAGTGCTGTAAATAAAATATAAGAAAAATAGTATTTATTTAAAGTACAGTAATAAAATATAAGAAAAATAGTATTTATTTAAAGTGCTGTAAATAAAATATAAGAAAATAGTATTTATTTAAAGTACTGTAAATAAAATATAAAAATAGTATTTCTTTAAAGTACTGAAAATATAAGAAAATAGTATTTATTTAAAGTGCTGTAAATAAAATATAAAAATAGTATTTCTTTAAAGTACTGTAAATAAAATATAAGAAAAATAGTATTTCTTTAAAGTGCTGTAAATAAAATATAAGAAAAATAGTATTTATTTAAAGTACTGTAAATAAAATATAAGAAAAATAGTATTTATTTAAAGTGTTGTAAAGAAAATATAAGGAAAATAGTATTTATTTAAAGTAATGTAAATAAAATATAAGAAAAATAGTATTTATTTAAAGTAATGTAAATAAAATATAAGGAAAATAGTATTTATTTAAAGTGCTGTAAATAAAATATAAGAAAAATAGTATTTATTTAAAGTGCTGTAAATAAAATATAAGGAAAATGGTATTTATTTAAAGTACTGTATATAAAATATAAGAAAAATAGTATTTATTTAAAGTACTGTATATAAAATATAAGAAAAATAGTATTTATTTAAAGTACTGTATATAAAATAGAAGAACAATAGTATTTATTTAAAGTACTGTATATAAAATATAAGAAAAATAATATTTAAAGTGCTGTAAATAAAATATAAGACAAATAGTATTTATTTAAAGTACTATAAATAAAATATAAGAAAAATAGTATTTATTTAAAGTACAGTAAATAAAATATAAGAAAAATAGTATTTATTTAAAGTGCTGTATGTAAAATATAAGAATAGTATTTATTTAAAGTGCTGTAAATAAAATATAAGAAAAATAGTATTTATTTAAAGTACTGTAAATAAAATATAAGAAAAATAGTATTTATTTAAAGTGCTGTAAATAAAATATAAGGAAAATAGTATTTATTTAAAGTGCTGTAAATAAAATATAAGAAAAATAGTATTTATTTAAAGTGCTGTAAATAAAATATAAGAAAAATAGTATTTATTTAAAGTGCTGTAAATAAAATATTAAAAAATAGTATTTATTTAAAGTGCTGTAAATAAAATATAAGGAAAATGGTATTTATTTAAAGTACTGTATATAAAATATAAGAAAAATAGTATTTATTTAAAGTACTGTATATAAAATATAAGAAAAATAGTATTTATTTAAAGTACTGTATATAAAATATAAGAACAATAGTATTTATTTAAAGTACTGTATATAAAATATAAGAAAAATAATATTTAAAGTGCTGTAAATAAAATATAAGAAAAATAGTTTTAAAAATTCAAAATATAGCCTTTATGTATTTGCGAAGGCTTTCATGGCCAGAATTGCTGGGTTGCTGTGAGTTTTCTGGGCTGTATGGCCATGTTCCAGAAGCATTCTCTCCTGACATTTCGCCCACATCTATGGCAGGCACCCTCAGAGGTTTTGAGGTCTGTTGGAAATTAGACAAGTGAGGTTTATATATCTGTGGAATGTCCAATGTGGGAGAAATAACTATTTTATCTGTTCAATGCAGGTGTGAATGTTGCAATTGGCCACCTTGATTATCATTGAATGGCCTTGTAGCTTCAAGGTCTTGCTGCTTACTGCCTGGGGAATCCTTTGTTGGGAGGTGATTAGCTAGCCCTGATTGTTTCTTGTCTGGAATTCCCCTGTTTTTGAGTGTTGTTCTTTCTTTACTATCCTGATTTTAGAGTTTTTTAAAAAAAAATACTGGTAGCCAGATTTTGTTCATTTTTGTGGTTTCTTCCATTCTGCTGATATTCTCTACATGTTTGTGGATTTCAGTGGCTTCTCTGTGTAGTCTGACATGGTAGGTGTTAAAAGTGGTCCAGCATTTCTGTGTTCTCAAATAATTTGCTGCGTCCAGGTTGGTTCATCAAGTGCTCCAGACAAGAAACAATCAGGGCCAGCTAATCACATTCCAGTAAAGGATATATAAACCCCACTTTCCTAGTTTCCAACAGACCTCACAACCTCTGAGAATGCAGGTGAAACATCAGGAGAGTATGCTTCTGGAACATGGCCATATAGCCTGGGACAGTGTTTCCCAACCTTTTTTGAGCCGTGGCACACTTTTAACATTAAAAAAATCCGTGGGCACACCACCAACCAAAATGACACAAAATGACACTCTAACACAGTAAAGAACGGCTGGGGTTGGTGGCCTGCTGGGAGCAGCTGCTGGGAGTGCTGAAGCTGGGGAGGGGCGGAGCCAGTCTGCGCCATGCCCCGCCTCTACCCCAGGCTTCACCTCTCCCAGCAGCTGCACCAGCCTTGAGGGGGCAGTGCCAAGCCAGCGGTGGCAGAGCCAGCACAATGCTGGCTTGGCACTGTCCCCCCCTCAAGGCTGGAGCAGCTGCTGGGAGTGCCGAAGCCGGGGGAGGGGGCAGACCCAGGCCGCGCCATGCCCCACCCCTCTCCCCGGCTTCAGCTCTTCTACAGGCCGCGCCATGCCCCGCCCCCTCCCCCCAGCTTCAGCTCTCCTACAGAGGAGGAGCATGAGCGGTGGATGGGCTTCAGTGGGCGGGGCTCCTCCTCCACGCGGCTTCAGTGAGCGAGGGGCGAGATTCATGGTGGGAGTCATGGCGGATTGGAGGCTGGCTGGGGAAACGGCCGAAGGAGGCGGCGCCCCGGTCCCTTCTTCTTTTTCTTTGCCACTGCCTGGCCCTTCCTCCTCCCCCAAGCAGCAGGAGTTCAGCAGGAGGGGGGAGGAAGGGGGGCAGAGAGCTTTTCTCACGGCACAGCAGGAGGTCCGTCACGGCACACTAGTGTGCCACGGCACACTGGTTGAGAAAGACTGGCCTGGGAAACTCACAGCAACTCTACAACTTTTATGCTTTAAAATTAAATATTTTTTATTCAATTTGATTTTTTAAAACTTTTTAAACCAGGTACTGTAACTCATAAAACTTCTTTCTTTCCTGTATTATCTTCATCGAGAGATGGCCATTGTTGCTGTGTGAGCAGTGTTAAAGAAAGTTGGAGTGATCACCCAGTCAATAATTAAATCAAAGTAAACAGAATACTCTTCATGCTGCTAGAGGTTTGTTTTTTAATTTTATACTTGTAGAACTAAGCCATTATAATCTGATACTTGATATGAATCCTAATCAAAGCTATCTTTTCTACATTGTGATATCTCTGAGTAATTGTTTTCCAAACAATAGAAGTCATACAAGCGCTCTCTCTCTCCCCCGCTCCTAATTTCTGGCAAAAAGATTGCAGAATGCAAAGCATTTCATTTCGCCATAATGCAGGAAAAGCACAATCAAAGTATCCCTGACAGATGGCCTGGCCTCTGTTTAAAAGCCTCCAAAGAAAAAGCTTCCACCTCATTCCGAGGCAAAGAGTTCCACTGTTGAACAGCTTTCATGGTCAGAAGGTTCTTCCTAATGTTGAAGTGGAATCTCCTTTTCCTGTAATTCCAACCCATTGCTCCAATTTCTAGTCTCCAGGGCAGCAGAAAACAAGCCTGTTCCTTCTTCCTTATGATTTTTTTTTCAAATACTAAAACATGGTGATCGTGTGTCCTCATCATTCTCTTCTGCAGCTTAACATAACCAGCTCTTTAAGCTGCTCCTCATAGGGCATGGTCTCCAAAATGTTGATCATTTCAGTCACCCTCCTCTTGATCAGTCTAAGGAAAAAATGGGGCCTAATCAAAGCTTCCATGTCAGTGGTGCAATGAATTTAAAGTAGCTATTCAAGCCTATCTCACAATAAGTTCAGGAACACTGATAGCTAATGTCTGAAGAACTGTATATACTCGAGTATAAACCTAGTTTTTCAGCCCTTTTTTTAGGCTGAAAAAATCTCCCTCGGCTTATACTTGAGTCAAGGTTATTTATTATTTTAATCTATTATTATTATTACATTTATCATTGTACTATTTTATTATTATCACATTGATTTTTTTGCTTTATTATTCCTCTTATTACATTTATTATTTTACTCTATTATTACTATTATTACATTTCCTTTCTTTTAATCTTTTTTTATTATTGGAAGGTAACGTAAACACATTTACATTGAAGAAGGTTAGAATATGTAGCAACCCAGTTCTCTTTCGTGCCTGGAGGGCAAGGGGAAGCACCGGGGGTCCCACTGACATTGGAGCCAGCTGATTCTGAGGAGGATTTGGAGGGGCTGGAAGAAGGGATTTTGAGGTAGCTGGGCCTTCTTCCCCACAGAAAGCCTGGCCTGGGATGACGGCTGGCCTGATCCTTACGAGATGCAGGAAGGCCAGGCGGAATACGATAGCAGTGATAGGGAAGATTATGAGCGGCCGGGGGTGAGGTTCACAAGAAAGAATGTGGGAAACAACCGAGGGAGGCCCGGAAGCAGAAGGGAGTTCGACTCTCACGAAGATAGGGAACCAGGTGCTGGGAGGCAAGGTCGAGACCTTTGATAGGAGACGGAGCATTGAGGCTAGCAGGAGGGTTGGTTCCACAGCCTAGACCGGCCGAGGTCCCGCAGCACAGATTGGAGGAGGAGAAGCCTAGGCGTCGGGGCCTCGCCAAGGGATTAAGTATAGGATCCGTGGGACGGATCCTCAGTACCTCATCCACGTCTATCCTATGCAGACGTGTGCGAGCCAAGACCACGTAGCTAAGTTTTTGGGCTGATGGCCTGCCAAGGGAGTGCCATGGAGCTTGTATCTTTGCCTTGTTCCTGAATCCACTTGAGTTGAGCGGAGCTGTGCCAAGTCCTTGGACACTTCCCTGCCAAGATTGGTTTTGGACATTACCTTTTACCTATTGGTTTGTTTTGATCTTTTTATGGACAATTACCTTTTCAACTGTTTCTTATTCTTCAATAAAGTAGTTAGCTGATTACCGTCTCTGTGTGTGTGATTAAGGGGCCGGCCAAGGTCTTGCATCGTGACAGAATAATGGTTTAATCAGAGTTGGGCAGTCTTATCTTAAATTACAGTTTTATGTAAATTCAAAAACATTTAACCTATTGATGCCTCAATTAATGTAATTTTATGGGTATCTATTTTTATTTTGAATTTTACCAGTAGCTGCTGCATTTCCCACCCTAGGCTTATACTCGAGTCAATATGTTTTCCCAGTTTTTTGTGGTAAAATTAGGTGCCTCGGCTTATATTCGGGTCGGCTTATACTCGAGTATATACAGTAAATGGATTCATAACACCGCCGACATGGAAGCATCTGTTCACCTTTGCTTCAATTCCAGTCTATCTTTCAGAACATTTAGTCTGCTATGTACCTGAATGGTAACTTCCTTCTCTCTATTTTGTTCCTGTTTGTTTGATTTTTTTTCCATCTTCTGAGACCTCAACATTTCTACATTTGAAATCTTTGCAGATAACTCACAAAGTATTTTAAATTAAATGTTAATTTACAGATATATATGTCTGCCTACTTAGAGAGTTCCTCGCTTGCTGTCGTATTTTTGCAAGGCTCTTTTTCCATCAGAACTGTCTAGTCACTTGAATTCATTGCTACAGAAAATGGTTAGAAAGAACATCCATATTTCTGATATGCATTTGTCTTATACCTCTATATCTTTGCTAATCACCCCCCACCCCCTTTATACCAGGTTGTTCTGTTGCATTTAGTAAAATAACATGGGTGATGCCAGGTGCCAATCCCTGTTTTTCATCAGTCTACCTGAGCTACGAAACCTCTGTGCTGTAAAAGTTACAGTGAATTCTCAGCTGGATGTAACTGGGGTTCGAGCATCACAAAGGAAGTTGTGCAGGTAATGAGAATATGCTTACTATATTTTTGCCATTAAACCACCCCCAATGGAGTCCTTAGAAGATCCTTTTTTAAAAGAAAAAAATATACAGTATATCACAGGCTGCTTGCTGTAGTTAGCTCACATACTTCAAGCTAATCAGCACTGGATATACTGAATTCATTCTGCACTGGTGGTGCTTGCTGAGCCCCAGAACTAACGGATTCTATTCTGAAGAATTTTAAACACGTGTCATGATTATGAGGGAGTTAATACAACTCAATTTCTAAAACATGTTGCTCCCAATACAATCCCTTTCAGAGTGTGAATAATAATAACTCACATTTTAACAAGAGATTTAGTGTAAGTTGGATTCAAGACATTTGTCATTGAAGCCAACCTTAGAAATCCAATTAATAGTGAATGGACCTGATTAAATTTTAACATCCTAAATTTAAAAAGCTACTATCTTTTTCAACACTGCAAAATCTTTATACCACAATGACACCATCACAATAAACATACGTTCAAATGGGCATTTTCAACTGTTGAAAACTTGTAAATGATGCCGAAACGATTTGAAGTGACGGCAAAAACTTTAACTACATTGTTTGTTTATTTATTTATTGGTTTCCTGGTGGAATTTTTGCATTAGCTATTAAATTAAATTCAGATAACTAATTGAAACAGAAAAATGTTGCATTTTGGTTCTAAATGTTTTTCTTATTGTAAAAAAAAATGTTTTTCTTATTGTGTTTGGGACAATAGAATTTGAATATAGAATAAGGCATTACAATTTATGAATAAAAGTGGCGGTTGCTGGTTTTTTGTGTGTGTGTATTGGTTGATTGGCTGGTTTTCACTTCTCGGATACAATAAAACACATGGGATTAAAATTTAATCTCCTGGGAACACGCAAGGGCCCGCTAAGGGACCGGATTGTGGCGCAGCTGATGGGGAGTCAGCTGCATTAAAATCACTACTGACTTAGAGGTCATGAGTTTGAAGCCAGCCCAGGTCGGATGAGCTTCCGGCCATTTGTCAGCTGCTGTCGATTTGCAAAAAAGACAGTTGCATCTACAAGTGACTTAGGGATGCTCAATTTACTACACCATAAAACTCTCTAGCAGCGTGCAAAGAATGAGGAAGTACTCAATCGGTGTCACAAGTGGATGGTGTTTGAAAAACCATACCCTCATGCTGGAAAGTTAAATAGTCAGGTCTATCTATATATGTTGTGTGTCTATGGCATTGAATGTTTGCTATGTATATGTGCATTGCCACCATGAGTCCCCTGCGTGGTGCCTGTATTTCTTACTTTTATCTTTTAGCTTTATTTCATTGTCTCACCCGTGAGACTCAGGGCAGACAATGTACACATTTGCAGCCCAAACACACAAGACAGACAGTTGCATCTGTCAAGTAGGGAGCTGTCGCACTCCTTCATTCCTCAGCGTGTTTTCTGGAGATCTTTTTATGGCCTCGTAAATCAGTTAAATTTAGCCTCCCCACTAAGTGGTATCTTAATTTCCTACTTGACAGATGCACCTGTCTTTTGGGTTGCAAGGGTCGACAACAGGCTATACAATAGGTCGAGAGCCAACCTCGACCTGGGCAGGCCTTGAACTCATGACCTTCTGGTCAGTAGCGATCTTATGCAGCTGACACCCAGCCAGCTGCACCACATTCCTGCCACAATAATTTTTCTTATTGTGTGTTTGATGTTTTGATTACCATGTCCACCTTGAAGTATTTTAATGACAATTCATGTATAAATCTGATAAATAAATATAAATATTGCTGTGAGAACTTTGTGATTCATTAAAGCTAATAAAAATATTCAGCCATATAGTAAGATACCAACTCAGTTTCCTGAGAAAGTGTATTTATCTTAGTATGAAAATATGAAGATTAATAACAAGGTTTTAATGTTTTTTGTAGGCGACTTGTGTTGCTGCATCAAGAAGTCCTTGTTTCACCTATTCTTGGAACACTGAATGAAATTTCAGTCATTATGACGGTCAGTATGGCAGTGGAAAAAGATTAGTCTCCATTTAATATGTGGCCTCACTGAATATCTTGGCTCAATTTTTTTTTCTGATATAGGAAAATTAAGTACAGATTGGTTATGTATTCACATTTAGTTATAAATGTTTAGTCCCAGACAGAAAGAGAGATCAACAGCTCTCATGCTGTGGAAAGAGCCCCGAAAGTCAAAATTGTCTGTATTGACATGGACAGAAGAGCAGTTCAACTTACTATTATTATGGGATAACATAGTGCAAGAAGTCCCCAATTTACAAAGAAGATTGGTTTTGTAGGTTTGTTCTTAAGTTGAATATGTATTAAGTCAGAAAAGGTACATGTTAAGTCTTTGTCTCCCTCCCTCCCTCTGTTCCTCCCTCCCACTCCTCTGCCTGCTTTGCTCACTATATGAAAGTGGTGCTTGCTTTGCTGTCTGTGCCCCTACTCAGAAGAGTTTATCTCACTTTCTGTCTCTGAGATCATTGGATTTTGAAATATTTGGCTTTTTTGTGAAAACAATGATTGGTGATAAAACTTCAGTGGAGACACTTTCCCCCCATGACCACTCTTCAGGGGTAGATTTCTTTAACTTCCTGTTATCTCACCCCTGTTCTTAACTGTGAGTCTTTTGTCACTCAGGGACTGCCTATATATTGTGGGAGACTGGAAATCTCTAGTTCCTTCCAGTTCCACCTTAATCAAGCCTCACTGTTGTAGAAATACACCTTCAGAATTGGCTACGAGAACTATTATTTATTTATTTCCGGTATTTCTATCCCGTCTCTTCTCTACCCCCGAAGGGGGATTAGGACGGCTTACATTTGGCAACGATACGATGCCGCTACATAAAAATTAAAATAATATAACCACAATTAAATACAATAAATTAAAAACAATACATAACACATTAATTAAAACAGTAAAAACAGTATCATCTAGCATCCTTAACTAGAAGAAGTTAAGGACGCTAATTACAGAGTATTGCTTTGACTGAAGAAAGTCAAGGAAAAATCAGTGACACAATCACTCTTCTCTTTTATTCATTAAGAAGATATAAAAGTTTACCTGTATTAATCCCATCAACCTTTGCACTGGCATCTTGTTAATTAACAACTGCCTTTTTAGGACTCCCCTTTCCCTTCTGCTGCCTCTCCCTGTGTTCTTCTCTCCCACCTTTGACAACCAGCTGATGCCACCATTCTACATTTTAGAGGTTACAATGAGTGTCCTACTACATCCCCTTGAATTACCACCACTTTGCAGATCACAGATCAAGAACAGGCAAACATCCACCTCTTTCTCTCTTCTTTCTGAGTTCTACTGTCATTTTTGATGCCTTCAGAACTTAAAAGATTTGGCTCAGTCCTGTTGTTCAGTCCATTGTCTCTTATTGAAAAGCCTCCGATTGAATTGCTTTCCTTATATTTTCTTCAGTAATGTAGAACATTAATCTCTCATTGTGTGTGTCTATTAAAAGCAACTATCCATAATTGATTCCAGTATGCTAGAAGTAGACTAACTCATGTAGGCCCACACTAACCCGTGCTTCAGTTGAACAGAAACAAGGTCACAGTGGGAAAGGACCACAGGCTAAATTACCACAGGTGTTCATGTTCATGAACAAGTATAGAACCAATGTATTACTTGTCCAAGATTGCTCTGACAATGTGTTTCAGATGTACTCCTTGCTTCCAGAAGATCTGGATGAGAAAAACCAAAGAGCACAGTGATGGTGAAGCATTTCAAAAGGGAGAGCATGACAATTTGGTAGCCTGATGATGTGGATGACATCTCTCCTTTGCTGTGAAGGAATTCTGATGTTCATTCACAGCGAAGGAATAAAAATCTGTTCCTCATGGTTATTCTCAGGTTCTGTGTAAATAGAGAGGAGGGAGACCATATTTCAGAGTCCAAGGAAGAGGAGAACAGCATATTTAATGCCTTTGACTCCATTTTCTTCATATGTGGAGAGCAGCTTGTCAGTTTGGCAAAACTATGTTAGCAGAATTCATGTGATAGGTACCTTTATCCTACTTATTTGCTATTTGTTGGTATTAGTATACTTACAGGTCAATAACAGGTCCTGTTATTTGTCATTCCAATAGACTAGTGTGTTCCCTTCTATTTCACTATGTCCTGATGCACTAGTTTAGAACTGGCTTTCTGTAGTCCAATGAGAACTTCGAAGTAATGCCACATAATGAAGAGTGTCACTTCTTTTGGAGTGTAATTATGGGAGTGTGGCTTTATTAAATTGTGGAAGATGTATATCATATAGTTCAAATGTTGAATTGTACTGTGCCATGTGCTACTGCATTTAGATCTTTTCAAAACCAAATAAAATTTCAACTTTAGTTACTCTTCAAAAATAGAACAATCATGCTTGATTTTAAACATATTTATAAATATAATTACCTCTAATTATAATGGTAATTTAATCCTTAATCCATGCATTTAGTAAGGAATTCTACTTTATCCAGTAGTAGACTGGCTCTGCCCTTTATCAGCACGAAATGTACCAGCTACCTATGGGGAAGGTCTTCTCCCAAACTCACAAGGGACTTCACTACCATGCTGTAATAAACATGGTGCCTCCCATCTTTTCATGTGTTTTAGGGCACTGTAAAACTAGAACGACAAGATAGTTCATTCTGTTTCCGGGAATGGGTATTGGTCATGAAACAAAACAAACAGTTGACCCACTCCAGAGAGATAGTAAATCCACTCTTGACCCCTCTTGCATGAATTCTGAGTTGAATGGGAGCTCTCTTAATGTTGAAGTGACGGAAATTCATTAACATCAGAACTTCCATGCAACTAAGGGTCCTTCTACACTACTAGAAATCTCAGGAGGAACCCAGATTATTTCAACCCAGTTCCGAGATTTTGTCCCCAACCCAAGCCCCAGGCTCGCTTTTGGGTGGTGGCTAGATGCCGTCCCAGGCCAACCGAAGATTGACCCTAGGAGGGCATCCAGCCACCCTCAAACCTCCCATCCCCCCTCCTCATACCCCCACCTTCTGATGCATCATATTTGGGGGGCTGGGTGGAGGGGGTGGGCACCATTCCTCTCTTTCAGGCTCCAGGAGCTCGAAGAACCAGGATGGCTGTGGGGACTGACCCCTAGGACTGTTGGAGTAGTCCCAGGATTCAGTTCCCCACAGGCCTGGCACCTGCAAAGGTCCGGACTTTAGCTTAAGGTCCGGATCTTTGCAGGTGTCAAATTAATCTAGAGAAAACTGGGATGTTCCAGTTTTCTCCAGATCAATCAAGATTTACCTGAGGCGTCGTTAGAGTCACTGTTGAAGAAGGGATAGTAAAATCAGACTGAACTTACCTCCTTTGTAGCAATGAATCTTTTGGCTACCTCCAATCAGATACCAGCAGATTAGCTGAACAGGTGCTCTGTTACAATTTTGTTTCCCTAAAACATAACATTATTTTCATTTAAATGTATTGTATTGAAAAATCCCATGCCATCATTTTTTTGCTTTGCTTGTTTTAGACACCCTTTTACAAGTCAGGAAAATGTCAAGCTTACATAGAGAAACACGGAGCTACAGTAAGTGAATGAAAACAATTGTTTATTTATGCCAAATACCCCATTATCAACCTGATTTTTTAAATCACCATTCCTGTATCTGGTAGATTTGTGAGGTTGTATGACTTTCCTAACCCAGTTGACAGAGTGCATTCTTACTGTGTATCCTTAGTGTAAATTATTATCTCTTCTACACAGATTTACTGTGCAAAGATGGTGAAACCTGTTGAATCTGGTTTCTTGAAACAGCAGCAATGTTCTATATGTCCCTCCCCTTTTCTTTTTCTTTCTTTTTTTGGGAGACTTGTGTATGATAGTGGACACTCAGGACTCATGTTTTGAGTCATGGAATCCTTTTCTTGATAAAGACTTGCTTATAGTTGAAGAACCTTAGGGCACTTCCAGGCAGCCCCTACATCCCAGGACCTGATCCCAGGTTTTCCGCTTTTAACTTGATTATATGAGTCCACACTGCCAGATAATCTGGGATAAACAGAAAACCTGGAGGCCTGTCTGGAAGGGCCCTCTGAGCGCTTCTACAGAGGCCTGCAAAGCAGACTTGGTTTGGCATCCTGGATGTGGGATTGAGCCCACTTGGCAGTCCATACACCATGAACCACTTCAGAGGCAGCAGGAAGTTCCCCACTACCCAGCTGTTTCGTGTAGATTACAGGTGTCAAATTTGTGGCCCTCCAAATGTTTGGGCCTCCAGTTTCCCAAAGCCCTAGGCAGTTTGTCCAATGATAAGGAATTCTGGGAGCTGAAGTCCAAAACACCTGGAGGGCCACAAGTTTGGCACCACTTATGTAGATGCTAAATAGCATAGGAGGCAAGACTGAACTAGAGAGACTCCACAAATCAATGGCCAAGGAGCTGAATGGAAACCTATCAGCACCTCTCTCTGAGAACACCCCTCCAGAAAAGAATGGAGCCACCTTGAAATGATGGATAAATTCTTCACAATGGGACATTGAGTGCTTATATTCTCCTTAGAGCCAAATTGTAACAGATCCCTGACCCCTTTCTTGACAGTTTAATTGCTGCCATCTCCTTGGAAAACCAGGGAGCTGATTTAGGCCCATGGGAAAGAATGCTTATGAGCAATTGTGTCCACCATCCTGGTCATTTCCCAGTTTCAGAGATCATTCAGAGCTTTGACAGGATTGCTTTGCCAAGATAGTAGAAAACTCCAAGAGCAGTCAGGACTTCATCTGGATCCATAGGTCTGCTAGGGTGGGCCGTCTTCATGGATCCCACATCCTTCCTGAGGCAAGTCTAAACCTGAAGAAGTAATCTGTCAATGACAATGGAACAAAATAAAGCTCACCTATTCCCAGGTCACTATCACTCTCCCCTCCATCCCCACATAGAAAACATTTTGTAAAGCCTGCAAAGGACAAGGACAATGGCAAAAGCAAACAGTTATGTAACTCCATGTCATGCATCTTGCTAAAAGGAATTTATCGCTGATTCCTGTTTTAACATGAACTATTGTATGATGTTGGCTTTCTGTCTGCAAAAAGGCAATAATGGAACCATAATGTTGAAAGAGACCACAAGGGCCATCCAGTCCAACCTCATGCCATGCAGGAGCACTTACAGATGGCCATCCAACCTCTGTTTAAAACCTACAGAGGAGACTCAACCACACTTCGAGGTAGCCTATTCGACTATTGACTTCCCTAGGTGGTTGTGTGCGCTGTTTTCCACCTGCACCCTCTCTTCAGGAATTAGAGCATACTTTGAACATAGATTACAATACATTTTTCTATTTCTTACTGCCAATCCATTGCAATAGTATTCTCCAATATTTTTTCTTTGCTGCTTTGTTGAAATTCTTGACTGCCAGGCAAAATAAATAGGTGTGGTTGAGCAAACAAATTCTATCAAATAGTGTGTAAAATGAACATGTTGACTGAAACCATGTTTGCATAAGCTTATGGTTACCGTTTTGTATTCTTTTTTACTTCATGTTGCAGCACATTAACCCAGATATTCAAGTAATCTCTCTATTCTACTCTCTCCTCCCCACCAGAAGCACGTTCAGATTCTAATTGCCACTCAGCAGTGGTCTCTCTTTTTAATCATCACATTTTCTTCTAGCCAATTTAATGTGCTCCAGATTTTTTTTGCCTCTCTCTTTCTCATTGACTCATTTCTTCCTGCTCTCACCCTTTGCCTTATTTACTCTAAAATAACAACTTGTAACACAGCTTACTGTGATTTCACTATAATACAAATCCATGTGAACATGTAAAATATTCCAGCATCATATGGGTAAAAAACTTGGCAAAGCTGGATTATCCCTTCAGATATGAAGCATTTGGTTATGAAATTACAACTCTGCATCACTCTTTTTCACTCTACAAGTGTGGCATTTATAATTGTGGTGTTATTTCTATTATTATACTTTAATTTATTTAGTAATGGTGGCTAAAATCGATGCTTGTCTTTTATACAATGTACACACATTTACAAACAAATATTAAATAACACAAAGTGGACTGTCAAACATTACACCATGAAGCTTTCTTGTTGATTTTCTGGTTTTACTTGTCTTCTTGATGTAACTGGTTGGACTGGTTTGGGTGCATTTAGTGAATAATTTTCAACTTAGTTATCAGAATAGGCAGAGTAACATTCAGTTGCTTAATAATCAGATAATATCTTTTTATCTTTCAGTGAAAGTATTACTGTTCTACAATGTTGTCTAATGAAATCCAGTCAGTGATTCATATATGCAGTAATATTCTAATCATATATAACTTCTTAAAAAACAAAAATGGGATAGTATTGATTGTTGTGAATGGGTGCATCACTACATCTGCCCCTAAACTGTCCTAAATGATGGTCAGAATTACATGTTTCTCTGAAAATAAGACATAGCCATAAAATAAGCCATAGCAGAATTTCTAAGCATTTGCACAATACCCTGCAAATAAGACATAGTAATACAAGCTGAGGCATAGAGGAAGACATAGAAAGTGAAACGCAAGAACTTTCTGCAGCGGCGCGGACTCGAGCCTTGGCCTCCCTCCCTCTCACTTTCTGCTGCCTCCTCCTCTTATTCTCCTTCTGTTATTTCTTCCCTTTGGGCTAGGCAAGGCAAGGCTTCCTCCCTGAGTGTGAGAGAGGGAGGGAGGGAGTCACCAGCTTCCTCCCAAAGGGAGTGAGTGGCGGCACTGCTTCCTTTTGGCCCATTCCCCTGGAAGCAGGGCTGTAGCCAGGATTTTGATTCGGGGCTGAGTTTGGTTCGAGGGGGCAAGACTGGGTGGAAGAGGGTCTACCCTAGCAAACCTTTTGTATTGTTATCCCAATAACCCCATTAATGTGGGATATAGTGAGCATGGTGATCAGATCATGATATGAATAAACATAACAGTTTAAATAATGTACCAGTAAGGCCTTTTCGCCACCCTGAGAATTTGGGGGGGGGGGCTGAAGCCCCCTTAGCCCCCCCTGGCTACATGCCTGCCTGGAAGTGAGGAGCAGGATGCTCTGCTTTAGGTATTGTGTGTCCTGGGGGGAAAGAAGAAAAGCTGTGGCTGCCATTTTAGTCAGCACTATATTTGAATAAATGCAGATTGTTGTGCTATCTATATATATAATTTTGGTCAGTCCGTTTAATGTCGTATATAGACAAAGAAACTATGGCTCGCAGAAGCACCAAACTTGGCAGCCTGCTGGACCATTACACTCGCTACAGACAACAGCAAAAAAACCGGACCTACATCCCTCCCAACACCCCAAAAAACGAACCCCAAAAAATTGCCAACTGAACTCCCACCCCGGCCACTTCGCTGCCAGCGCGAACGCTTAGAACGTTCGCACATGGCAGCCAGAGCGCCTCCTCCGCCTCCTCCTTTGATCAGGAAGAGCGGCGTGGGGGACCTGAAGGAGGAGGGGAAACCCTCCCCCTCCTCCCCAGCCCTCCCACCTCCCCCGCCACCCCCCTCGCCGCCCGGTTTAAACGAGTGGCGAGGGGCGTGGCCAGGGGCGGGGACACGCCC